>WNWK01012912.1:0-2500 GCA_009830355.1 Cherax destructor
AACAGGAGACATGCTGCGCGGTCAGCAGTACATGACCTTCCAGTTTCATATAGAGGTGTTCCTTTCACGGACTATTTTGCGGTCATTGCTACCCACCTTCGCGCCCGTTGGCAACAACGCTGGTCTGACCTGCTGAATAACAAACTTCATTCTATTAAACCGGTTATAGGTTTCTTGCCTTCTTCTTATCATCACTGTCGAGGTTGGGAGACTAAACTCCCCCGTCTTCGCATCGGCTACACTCGTCATACTCACGGGTATCTCATGGAGAGGCTCCCTGCCCTCTCTGTGAGCATTGTCAGGTTCCAGTGTCTGTTCGACATATTCTGTTGGACTGCCCACTCTATCAACGAGCACGCAGAATTTACCTCCAACGGCGTCTTCGCTCTGCGGCCCTTTCTTTACCTTCCTTCTTGCAGATGGACCCTCCTTTAATCCTGACTCTCTTTTTGACTTTTTGACAGAAACTGACTTACTACACAAACTCTGAAGATTATACCTCTAGCACCTCCCTCAGTCCCTTGATCTCTTGCTACCCTCTATCCCTGCACTATCCACCATCCTACTGCACTCCATACCCTACTAATCATCCATCTCCTTCTTACAACCCATTCTCCCTGCATCCTGCAATAACCTGCAGTGCTGTATAACCCCTGTGGTTTAGCGCTTCTATTTGATTATAATAATAATTTAATTCATGGTATAACTTAACAAATATTTGATGAGCAAAGCTCAGACCTATGCCCCTTAAAGGCTACCAATGGGCAGGATATTGTTGTGGTAGACGGTAGCTTGACTATAGTTGAGTATAGTTACCGGAATTCTTACAGAGGAAAAATAGTCGATAGAATTTTTCATATTTGAGAGACAATAGGTGGAAAAATTCGTAATACAAATTTCCACTACATCAAGTTTTTCTAAGTGAATATATTGAAATTTCCAGCAGGAAGGTAAAGCATTGTTAGCCAGATGTTAACAAATATAAATATTACCATCTTAGCTAATTCTCTTCCTCAGCTATAATGATAACTTGTGTTTATCTGCTACAACTGTGAGCTAACAACAAGGTCACCCAGAAACTCACTACTCAACAATCTACTCACATTTACTCTTACACTTTCCTTGGTGTTTTGTCTGAATTTTATTTTAATGATTTTATGTTCAGTCGTCAGTAAAATGTATTTGTGAAGCCACTTACTGTGTAAGTCTCTCAGTAATTATTAGTCTTGATGAAGCCACTTACTGTGTAAGTCTCTCAGTAATTATTAGTCTTGATGAAGCCACTTACTGTGTAAGTCTCTCAGTAATTATTAGTCTTGATGAAGCCACTTACTGTGTAAGTCTCTCAGTAATTATTAGTCTTGATGAAACCACTTACTGTGTAAGTCTCTCAGTAATTATTAGTCTTGATGAAGCCACTTACAGTGTAAGTCTCTCAGTAATTATTAGTCTTGATGAAACCACATATACTGTGTAAGTCTCTCAGTAATTATTAGTCTTGATGAAGCCACTTACAGTGTAAGTCTCTCAGTAATTATTAGTCTTGATGAAGCCACTTACTGTGTAAGTCTCTCAGTAATTATTAGTCTTGATGAAGCCACTTACAGTGTAAGTCTCTCAGTAATTATTTGTCTTGATGAAGCCACTTACTGTGTAAGTCTCTCAGTAATTATTAGTCTTGATGAAGCCACTTACTGTGTAAGTCTCTCAGTAATTATTAGTCTTGGAATATTTGATGAATCTTATCAGTCAATGAATATTATTAATAACTAATTAATTATATGTTAACACCGATGCAGGGTGACCCAAAAAGAAAGAAAATCCCCAAAAAGAAAATACTTTCATCATCATTCAACACTTTCACCACACTCATACATAATCACTGTCTTTGCAGAGGAGCTCAGATACGACAGCTGAGAATAGTCCCTCCCAGCTGCCACTATCTCAGACCCCTCCTTTAAAGTGCAGGCATTGTACTTCCCATTTCCAGGACTCAAGTCCAACTAAATCAATTAACTGGTTTCCCTGAATCCCTTCACAAAATGTTACCCTGCTCACACTCCAACAGATCGTCATGTCCCAAAAACCATTCGTCTCCATTCACTCCTATCTAACACGCTCACACATGCTTGCTGGAAGTCCAAGCCCCTCGCCCACAATACCTCCTTTACCCCTTCCCTCCAACCTTTTCTAGGACGACCCCTACCCCGCCTTCCTTCCATTACAGATTTATACACTCTCCAAGTCATTCTACTTTGATCCATTCTCTCTAAATGACCAAACCACCTCAACAACCCCTCTTCAGCCCTCTGACAAATACTTTTAGTAACTCCACACCTCCTCCTAATTTCCACACTCCGAATTTTCTGCATAATATTTACACCACACATTGCCCTTAGACAGGACATCTCCACTGCCTCCAGCCTCCTCCTCGCTGCAGCATTTGCAACCCATGCTTCACACCCATATAAGAGTGTTGGTACCACTATACTTTCGTACA
>WNWK01012912.1:7500-57536 GCA_009830355.1 Cherax destructor
AATTCATCCACCAATCTCTGCAACTTCTCTTCAGAATCTCCCAAAAGCACAGTGTCATCAGCAAAAAGCAACTGTGACAACTCCCACTTTGTATTTGATTCTTTGTCTTTTAACCCCACACCTCTTGACAAGACCCTCGCATTCACTTCTCTTACAACCCCATCTATAAATATATTGAACAACCACGGTGACATCACACATTCCTGTCTAAGGCCCACTTTTACCGAGAAATAATCTCCCTTTCTCCTACACACTCTAACCTGAGCCTCACTATCCTCATAAAAGCTCTTCACTGCTTTCAGTAACCTACCTCCTATTCCATACACCTGCAACATCTGCCACATTGCCCCCCTATCCACCCTATCATACGCCTTTTCCAAATCCATAAATGCCGCAAAAACCTCTTTACCCTTATCCAAATACTGTTCACCTATATGTTTTACTGCAAACACTTGGTCTACACACCCCCTACCTTTCCTAAAGCCCCCTTGTTCATCTGCTATTCTGCTCTCCGTCTTACTCTTAATTCTTTCAATAATAACTCTACCATACACTTTACCTGGTATACTCAACAGACTTATTCCCCTATAATTTTTGCACTCTCTTTTGTCCCCTTTGCCTTTATACAAAGGAACAATACACGCTCTCTGCCAGTCCCAAGGTACCTTACCCTCTTCCATACATTTATTAAATATTAGCACCAACCACTCCAAAACTATATCTCCGCCTGCTTTTAACATTTCTACCTTTATCCCATCAATCCCAGCTGCCTTCCCCCTTTTCATTCTACCCACTGCCTCACGAACTTCCCCCACACTCACAACTGGCTCTTCCACACTCCTACAAGATGTTATTCCTCCTTGCCCTATACACGAAATCACAGCTTCCCTGTCTTCAACAACATTTAACAAATCCTCAAAATATTCCCTCCATCTTCCCGATACCTCTAACTCTCCATTTAATAACTCTCCTCTCCTATTTTTAACTGTCAAATCCATTTGTTCCCTAGGCTTCCTCAACTTATTAATCTCACTCCAAAACTTTTTCTTATTTTCAACAAAATTTGTTGATAACATCTCACCCACTCTCTCATCTGCTCTCTTTTTACATTGCTTGACCACTTTCTTAACCTCTCTTTTTTTCTTCATATACTCTTCCCTCCTTGCATCACTTCTACTTTGTAAAAACCTCTCATATGCTAACTTTTTCTTCCTTACTACTCTCTTTACATCATCATTCCACCAATCGCTCTTCTTTCCTCCCGCACCCACTTTCCTGTAACCACAAACTTCTGCTGAACACTCTAACACTACATTCTTTAACCTACTCCACTCTCACTAGCCCATCTATCCTCCAATAGTTGTTTATATCTTACCCTAAACTGCCTCCTCTTTTAGTTTATAAACCTTCACCTCTCTCTTACTTACTTCTTCTATTTTCCTTGTATCCCATCTACCTTTTACTCCCACTTTAGCTACAACTAAAAAGTGATCTGATATATCTGTGGCCCCTCTATAAACATGTACATCCTGAAGTCTACTCAACAGTCTTTTATCTACCAATACATAGTCCAACAAACTACTGTCATTACGCCCTACATCATATCTTGTATACTTATTTATCCTCTTTTTCTTAAAATATGTATTACCTATAACTAAACCCCTTTCTATACAAAGTTCAATCAAAGGGCTCCCATTATCATTTACACCTGGCACCCCAAACTTACCTACCACACCCTCTCTACATGTTTCTCCCACTTTAGCATTTAGGTCCCCTACTACAATTACTCTCTCACTTGGTTCAAAGGTTCCTATACATTCGCTTAACATCTCCCAAAATCTCTCTCTCTCCTCTACACTCCTCTCTTCTCCAGGTAGTAGGTTGGTAGACAGCAACCACCCAGGGAGGTACTACCGTCCTGCCAGGTGACTGTGAAACAGAAACCTGAAACTGTTTTACATGATGGTAGGATTGCTGGTGTCTTTTTTTCTGTCTCATAAACACGCTGGATAACAGGTATATCTAGCTACTTCTACTTACATGTAGGTTACACTACACAGGCATGCACAACCATATATATACATACACACATGTATGTTTTTCTTCTTTTTCTTAATAGCTCTTGTTCTTCTTTATTTCCTCTATTGTCCATAGGGAAGTGGAAAAGAATTCTTCCTCCGTAAGCCATGCGTGTCGTATAAGGCGACTAAAATGCCGGGAGCAATGGGCTAGTAACCCCTTCTCCTGTACACATTTACTAAAAAAAACGAATAAGAAAAACTTTATAAAACTGGGTTGTCTGAATGTGCGTGGATGTAGTGCGGATGATAAGAAAGAGATGATTGCCGATGTTATGAATGAAAAGAAGTTGGATGTCCTGGCCCTAAGCGAAACAAAGCTGAAGGGGGTAGGCGAGTTTCAGTGGGGAGAAATAAATGGGATTAAGTCAGGAGTATCTGAGAGAGTTAGAGCTAAGGAAGGGGAAGCAATAATGTTGAAGGATCAGTTATGGAAGGATAAGAGGGAATATAAATGTGTAAATTCAAGGATTATGTTGATTAAAATAAGGGTCGGATGCGAAAAGTGGGTTATATATATATACAGTGGACCCCCGAGTTTCGTAAAAACTTCACTCCTGAAGTCTGCTCAAGTGCCATTACCGAACGAATTTACTCCCTTAAGGAAAAATTTCACGTAGGTTAGTCTATTTCAGACCCCCAAAAATACACTTCCACAAGAACTTACAAAATTATACTTACATAATTGCACGATTTCCGGGGTATTCGTTAACCGAGGGTCCACTGTATATATATATATATATATATATATATATATATATATATATATATATATATATATATATATATATATATATATATATATATATATATATACAAGTTACACAAGCACTTTACATATTAATTCATCTATGTACAAGTGAATAATTTTAAGTAAATAGCGACTGCACTGGCCGAGCGTCTAACTGGTAACTTGTATTCCAAACGAGAGGAGAATGAAATTAGTCTTTAGATTGCTACAACCATGTATGTCTCCTCAACAGGAGACATACGTGGTTGTGGTTCTAAATCACTAGATCATTCAATCCTGTAAAAAAACTTGAGCCTAGCGAACTAGGCCTGCGTCAAGTTGCGAGGACATACGATGGTGTGGTTGACTCAGAGCTAATTTCATTCTACTCCCCATTTGGTGTACTAACTTCCACAAGCAGTACACACATTATTGTAACCACAAACAAATGGTATTTAATCAATAACAATACTGCGCTCACCATGAGGCGGGCTAAAACAACATGGGCTCGATCCTCCGGGTAGCTGCAGTGTTGTTATTCATTAAATATCACTTATTCGTGGTTACAATAATATGTGCACTGGTTGTGGAGGCTAGTACACCAAACGGGGAGTAGAATGAAATTAGCTCTGAGTCATCCACACCATCGTATGTCCTCGCAACATGAAGCAAGCCTAATTCGCTAGGCTCATGTTGTTTGAAGGAGTGTATGGTCCAGTGGTTTAGAGCGTCGTGAATTTTCGCTCTCTTCCCACGAGGCGATCTAAAACAACACGGGTTCGATCCTCCGGGTAGCCGCAGTTTATAAATTTATATATATATATATATATATAATATATATATATATATATATATATATATATATATATATATATATATAGGTAGTAGGTTGGTAGACAGCAACCACCCAGGGAGGTACTACCGTCCTGTGGTAGTAGGTTGGTAGACAGCAACCACCCAGGGAGGTAGTACCGTCCTGTGGTAGTATATTGGTAGACAGCAACCACCCAGGGAGGTACTACCGTTCTGTGGTAGCAGGTTGGTAGACAGCAACCACCCAGGGAGGTACTACCGTTCTGTGGTAGCAGGTTGGTAGACAGCAACCACCCAAGGAGGTAGTACCGTCCTGTGGTAGCAGGTTGGTAGACAGCAACCACCCAGGGAGGTAGTACCGTCCTGTGGTAGTATGTTGGTAGACAGCAACCACCCAGGGAGGTAGTACCGTCCTGTGGTAGTATGTTGGTAGACAGCAACCACCCAGGGAGGTACTACCGTTCTGTGGTAGCAGGTTGGTAGACAGCAACCACCCAGGGAGGTACTACCGTTCTGTGGTAGCAGGTTGGTAGACAGCAACCACCCAAGAGGTAGTACCGTCCTGTGGTAGCAGGTTGGTAGACAGCAACCACCCAGGGAGGTAGTACCGTCCTGTGGTAGTATGTTGGTAGACAGCAACCACCCAAGGAGGTAGTACCGTTCTGTGGTAGCAGGTTGGTAGACAGCAACCACCCAGGGAGGTACTACCGTCCTGCCAGGTGACTGTGAAACACAAGCTGGAATTGTTTTGCATGATGGTAGGATTGCTGGTGTCTTTTTTCTGTCCGCTCATTTATATGTTTTATTTTTCTGTGAGTGACGTCAGGAACCTCATGAAGTATTGCCAACTGTGCTTTGAAGTATTGCCAACTGTGTTTTGAAGTATTGCCAATTTATTTGGAAAGGTGGCAATGTCAATGTCTAAAACTTTTTGTTCCAACTTCGCCCAAGGACTGATTCACAGCCTTTAATTTAGCGTTCATTCTTTGAAGGCGATCATTATCTGACGAGGAGAGGGTGAGGACAGGAAATGTGGGCGTGAACGTTGTTCACTCATTGTGGGCGTTAACGTTGTTCACTCATTGTGGGCGTTAACGTTGTTCACTCATTGTGGGCGTGGACGTTGTTCACTCACTGTGGGCGTGAACGTTGTTCACTCATTGTGGGCGTGGACATTGTTCACTCATTGTGGGCGTGAACGTTGTTCACTCATTTCCAAAAGAATTAGAGATGATGACTTGAGAGTGTCTGGGGACGTTGGGAAGCAGAGAACCCAGAAGAAAAATGTCGGCAAACCAGCAAGTTTTATTAAGCGTGACAAGTATAGAAGCGGGGTATATATAAGGCCGCTAGTCAGCCTCACCTGTCAGTTGGTGTGTCATCCAGTGAAGCTCCACTTCTGTTATTACTGGTGAGAGTTGTATCGAGTCTTGAGAGTTAAGATTATATCAGTGTTGTGGTTGTCCGTGACTTGAGTCTCGTGGCAATACAAAGTACAAGACTAAACTTACCTGGACTCAAGTTTCATATATACTTTCAAATATTTTCCTCAGAGTCAATAGGTAGAAAAGTTCGTAATACATATGTCTAGTACCGTAGGTAGGTATTGCAGTGTTAGCCAGATATTAAGAGATAAATATTACCATCTGAAATCCCAATCACAATGAGAACTTTCAGTTCATTTTTCTATACCAGGAAAAACTTTATTCAGAAACTGAGTACTGAAGAATCCACTCACATTTACACTTTTATATTTATTTGTGTTTTGTTTGAACAAATAATTTTTACTGATTTTATGTTCAGTCGTCAGTAAAATGTATTTATGAAGCCACTCTGTGTACGTTCTCATGAATTATGAGCCTTGGAATGTTAGCTGAATCTTCTGATTCACTGAATATTTCTTGCAACACCTCAATAATTGTATTTTAAGATTCACTGATGTGTTTACACTATTTTGTTACTTCTCTTATATTTATCTCTGTCAGGGATCTGACAAAACTATGTTATAAAAATTACTGGTCTTAGGATTTTTTTATAACTTTCATAAACAAAAAACTTAATTATGAAATATCAATTAGCACAAACTTAAAATTAAAAATAAAATAAAAATGAGATATAATCAGGACATTACTTATTCTTGAGCCTGAAGACCTAATATAGCGAAGTTGTAGAGTAACGTTGTAGTGTGGGGAACCGAGTAGGGTTAAGTGTGTTCGTCTCCAGGAAGGAGAGTAGCCTGATCAACTACAGTCCTAAGTTCATTCAAAATATACAAAGGAACTCTAGTGTGTCGTTCAGAGGGAGAGTAGCCAAGACAAGCACTAGGTTCTTCTCCAACGCCAAGACAAGCACTAGGTTCTTCTCCAACGCCAAGATAAGCACTAGGTTCTTCTCCAACGCCAAGACAAGCACTAGGTTCTTCTCCAACGCCAAGACAAGCACTAGGTTCTTCTCCAACGCCAAGACAAGCACTAAGTTCTTCTCTAACGCCAAGACAAGCACTAGGTTCTTCTCCAACGCCAAGACAAGCACTAGGTTCTTCTCTAACGCCAAGACAAGCACTAGGTTCTTCTCCAACGCAGTGTACACAGCAATTGTCACTCCATTGGTTTTAAATAACAGTTTCTTTATAACAGACCTTAAAATAGAGTGCTGCTTTTCAGTTCTCTCATTGCAATTAGGACGAAGATTGAGATATATATGCAACATAAGGGAATCTTTATTAAGGAAGCGTTTCGCCACACAGTGTTTTCATCAGTCCAATACAAAGTAGAGAGGGGTAAGAGGAGGAGTTTGAGGTAATCAGTCCCTCAACCTGGAATCGATGTGTTCAGTCCATCATTCTTGTAGAAAGTGATGGACTGAAGACATCTACTCGAGGCTGAGGGACTGATTACCTCTAACTCAAACTGAGATCAACTAAAGAAGTGTAGACCGACACTTGTCTAGAATAACTAAGATATAATTATTAATTTCACTGGGAGCATTAGTAGTAACAATCCTCTTTTATAATATTAGATACTTTATTATAATTTGTAAGTAGAGTTCTTGCTATGTGTTAGACTCACCAAGTTTACCACAAACATCAACACTTGGACGTTTACTTTCCTATTTTACAAAACCTTATGTGGAAGATCAAAGGGTTTAATAATTGCTGGAAAAAACAAGAGGTTGTTAATTCTCTCCCTCAACTTGTGATGTAGTTAACACATTAACTGAAGTCTCAGCTGAGTATCTGACAAAATTTCAGGTGAGTCCTATCTTGGGTTCAGAGGAACCGTAGATTCCTCAACTGAACAATTATTCTCTGATTAAAGGTAAAAGTATCCTTCAAGAATAGCAATGTCAATGTCCTCGGAAATTGGTTTTAGAATTATAGTTCCCACTAAGTAGAATAATATTAGTCACAGGAGCAGTAGATTCCTCGTCAAGTAGACAAAATTCTACCTTGATAATTTTATATTATCAGAAAGAGTGGGAAATACAGCAACATAAATATTTGCAACTAGCGCAGAACATGATACAATACAACGGTCACTCCACCCGCAATACCAATTACACTTCAAATAGTAACTTATGCATCTTCTGGCTCGCATCCTGGGGACAAAATTTACCTAATTTGCGGGAAATGCTCTGAATAACAAGGGGCTTCCTATATAGTAGTATGTCATTGATGTCAGCTATGGTCTGTATACCTTGTACATGTACTGGTAGTAAATAAATATTATATTACTATTATTATTAAAGTCAGTTAAGTAAAAAGAGCCATAGAGAGATTCAGATGGTTAAATAGATTATCAGAAACTACTATACAAGAACCTAAGATCATATGAGACGCTGTTTACAGAACTCTCTCAGAAAGGGACATTAATATTTATTTCTGCCAAGCATCGGCCAATTTAGTTTGTGATTTGTACCGCCACAAAGAAGACACTTTATAACAAATGCTGAAGTATTTGTTGTGTCTATCGTTTTACCTCGTGTTTACCTGTGTTCTGATATGTATTATTACTTTCAAATTATTAAATATTGTGGTTCTTGCTTCCTTACCTGGAGTTTACCTGGAGAGGGTTTCGGGGGTCAACGCCCACGCGGCTCGGTCTGAGACCAGGCCTCAGGGTGGATCAGGGTCTGATCAACCAGGCTGTTACTGCCGGCCGCACGCAAACTGACGTACGAACCACAGTCCTGTTCGTACGTCAGGTACTGACTTTAGGTGCCTGTCCAGTGCCTTCTTGAAGACAGCCAGGGGTCTATTGGTAATGCCCCTAATGTATGCTGTAAGGCAGTTGAACAGTCTTGGGCCCCGGACACTTCGGTGTTGTCTCTCCTTAGCATAAGATCATCGTTTTTAAGCTTATATTTTTTTCTATTTGAATGATTTAGATATTATGGACTATTTTGACAATGGTTTTACCTCATATATGGGGAAAAAAATTGAGTAGCCGAATACAAGGCAGCGACTTATATGACTTCAATTTATGAAGTCACATTTTCCTTCTTAATATTCTTAAGTTATAATTGACAGAATTTAAAAAATGATCACGAATCAGCCTCTCAGCAAATTATAATAATAATGATCAACTTCTGCATTGTCAGTCCAGTAATAAAAAAAGTCTAGCAAGCTTAGAAACAAATTGTACATAATTTTGCTTAGATGAAATTTAAGAATATCTGGATTCTCCCTGGCAGTAAGTGGTTTTAATAAAAGCTTGTAGTATAACTTTCCTTAATTGATCTGAGATTATTTCCGGAGGTAAATTAGCATATATTTCTAAACATGTTGACTGAAAAGCAGAGACAATTTTGCTGCCCACGACACTGATGACCATTGACAATGTTGCTGCAGTCTTAGATCTGATAGAATATGCCATAAAATCTTCCTCACTATTAGGAGGAATTTTAGACACTAAGATTAGCTGTGGCATGACCTAGTTCATACTCTCTCTCACTAACCTTATGTTGGGACAGTTCTACCTTCTGAAGTTCAATATCCAAGCTTTGTTGTTTGAACTTCCAATGAATTTATAAGTCTGCTAATTCTCGAATTCTTTCCTGAGCTCTCATCTCTAGTTATTCTCTTGTTCCTTCCTACCTTTTCTTTCCTGTTCTTCTTTCCTCTATCATCTCATTCCTCTTGAAAAGCTAACATAGCTTTCTCCCGAGCTGCTTCAAGTTCCTCTTTCCTTTTGCCTTGCTTCGTTTTAACTAATTGCTTTTGACATAAAAATATCCGTAGTTCAACATACATATAGATGGAACATATTCCTTTCAAGTATATTGTTAGCACAACAGTGTATATACCCTGAGAAACAGCTGTGTCTTGCTCAATGGAAGAAAGTTCAGTGTTAAGACAGTTTCCTGATAAATTAGTTTTGAAGTTTATAGACTTAGTTAGCCATTAAGAGTCCATGTAACTGCTTACCAGCCTAAACAATATTACCAAATCTCTGATATGCATTTAGGAACTTTAATCAAGAATTCTTTAGAATTTTATATACGACATATATTACCCAGTCAGTGTATGTGGCCCACGTATGATGATGTACGTTAATAAGCACGAAAAGATCTAAAAGTTCGTTAAAGGTTTATAACTAGACCAGAATCAAAACTGAGAGGAATACACTAAGAGATTGGAGAAACTGAACCTGACGACATTGGCAGAGAGGACGAGGGGAGATATGATTACGACATACAAATCTTTAGGAGGAAGTTGGGATAGATAAGGACAGGCGGTTTGAAATATGAAGATCAGAATCAAGGGGAGACAAGTGTAACACAGGAATGAAGGGGCACAGTTCTTTAGTTTCAGGCTGGTTAAAAAGTGGAGCGAATTGGATAAGGCAGTGACGTAGACAAATTCAAATACACAGTTTCTGTGGCCTAACATGCCACAAATTTGTGATATTGATCGAAACAGACCAGGAGGCAGGGCCATGAGCTGTGTCTCGAGCCTCAACAAACATAACTCGGTGAGTACAATCATAATCCTGCTATTCTCGCAACACACACACACACACACACACACACACACACACACACACACACACACACACACACACACACACACACACACACACACACACACACACACACACACACACACCACACACACACACACACACACACACACACACACACACACACACACACACACACACACACACACACACACACACACACACACACACACACACACACACACACACACACACACACACACACACACACACACACACACACACACACACACACACACACCACACACACACACACACACACACACACCACACACACACACACACACACACACACACACACACACACACATACACCACACACACACACACACACACACACGCACACATACACACACACACACACACACATGAGTGTGCCACTTCCATAATATTCAACACATCCCTTGAAACTGGGCAGCTACCTGAGGTATGGAAGAAGGCCAACGTAGTCCCCATTTTTAAAAAAGGAGACAGAAAAGAGGCACTAAACTATAGACCGGTGTCACTTACATGTATAGTGTGCAAAGTCCTGGAGAAAATCATCAGGAAAAGAATGGTGGAACACCTCGAGCTGAACAGGATAATAAACACCAGACAGCACGGATTCCGGGAAGGCAAATCCTGTGTAACAAACCTCCTAGAGTTCTATGATAAAGTAACAGAGGTAAGGCAGGAGAGAGAAGGGTGGGTTGATTGCATTTTCCTGGACTGCAGGAAGGCCTTCGACACAGTTCCTCACATGAGATTAGTAAAGAAGTTGGAAGAACAAGCATGTATAACAGGAAGGGCACTGGAATGGATCAGGTAATACCTCACAGGGAGGCAACAACGGGTCATGGTGCGTGATGAGGTATCACAGTGGGCGCCTGTGACGAGCGGCGTACCGCAGGGGTCAGTCCTAGGACCAGTGTTATTCTTGGTATATGTAAATGACATGACGGATGGGATAGACTCAGAAGTGTCTCTGTTCGCAGATGATGTGAAATTAATGAGGAAAATCACATCGGAAGAGGACCAAGCAGGACTTCAAACAGACCTGGACAAGCTTGACATCTGGTCTAGCAACTGGCTTCTCGAGTTCAATTCCACCAAATGCAAAGTCATGAAGATCGGAGAAGGGCAAAGAAGACCGCTGACAGAGTACAGGCTAGGTGGACAAAGGCTACAAACCTCGGCAAAGGAGAAAGACCTTGGGGTGAGTATAACGCCAAGCACGTCTCTGGAGGCACACATCAACCAGATAACTGAGGCAGCATATGGGCGACTAGCAAACCTAAGATTAGCGTTCCGTTACCTAAACAAGGAATCGTTCAAGACACTGTACACCGTGTACGTCAGGCCCATACTAGAATATGCAGCACCAGTCTGGAACCCACACCTGGTCAAGCACGTAAAGAAACTAGAGAAAGTACAAAGGTTTGCGACAAGGTTAGTTCCACAACTCAGGGGTCTGTCCTATGAAGAAAGGTTGAGGGAAATAGGACTAACAACACTGGAGGAGAGAAGGGTCAGAGGAGACATGATAACGACATACAAAATACTGCAGGGAATCGACAAGGTAGACAGTGACAGGATGTTCCAGAGAGGGAACACAGAAACAAAGGGACACAACTGGAAGCTGAAGACTCAGATGAGTCAAAGGGATGTTAGGAAGCATTTCTTCAGCCACAGAGTAGTCAGGAAGTGGAATAGTCTAGAGAAAGATATAGTGGAGGCAGGAACCATACATAGTTTTAAGACGAGGTATGATAAAGCTCATGGAACAGGGAGAGCAGAGACCCAGTAGCGGACAGCGAAGAGGCGGGGCCAGGAGCTGAGTCTCGACCCCTGCAACCACAATTAGGTGAGTACTAGATACGAGCTCCTGGAGCATGGAGAGAGTGGCCCTAGGAGCGGCGTGCGTAGAGGAAAGGAGCTCACTGGCCCAGAACCTACACAGAAGATTTAAGGTCTTCTCAGTGGAACTGAGAACTCTGCCGGAGAGTCAAACACTGAGCGCGAGACACACGCAACGGGAGATGTCAAGACACAGGCAACGGGAGATGTCAAGACACACGCAACGGGAGATGTCAAGACACACGCAACGGGAGATGTCAAGACACACGCAACGGGAGATGTCAAGACACACGCAACGGGAGATGTCAAGACACACGCAACGGGAAATGTCAAGAAGAAATTAATGAGTGAGATAAATACCTTGTAGTGGATGGAACCTGACAAATGATACAGAGAGGATTGAACCTGAGAGAGGGAGCAGAGAGGATGGAACCCAAGAGAGGGAGCAGAGAGGATGGAACCCAAGAGAGGGAGCAGAGAGGATGGAACCTGAGAGAGGGAGCAGAGAGGATGGAACCCAAGAGAGGGAGCAGAGAGGATGGAACCTGAGAGAGGGAGCAGAGAGGATTGAACCTGAGAGAGGAAGCAGAGAGGATGGAACCTGAGAGAGGGAGCAGAGAGGATTGAACCTGAGAGAGGGAGCAGAGAGGATGGAACCTGAGAGAGGGAGCAGAGAGGATGGAACCTGAGAGAGGGAGCAGAGAGGATGGAACCCAAGAGAGGGAGCAGAGAGGATGGAACCCAAGAGAGGGAGCAGAGAGGATTGAACCTGAGAGAGGAAGCAGAGAGGATGGAACCTGAGAGAGGAAGCAGAGAGGATGGATCCCAAGAGAGGGAGCAGAGAGGATGGAACCCAAGAGAGGGAGCAGAGAGGATGGAACCCAAGAGAGGGAGCAGAGAGGATTGAACCTGAGAGAGGGAGCAGAGAGGATTGAACCTGAGAGAGGGAGCAGAGAGGATGGAACCATAAGAGGGAGCAGAGAGGATGGAACCCAAGAGAGGGATCAGAGAGGATGGAACCCAAGAGAGGGAGCAGAGAGGATTGAACCTGAGAGAGGGAGCAGAGAGGATTGAACCTGAGAGAGGGAGCAGAGAGGATGGAACCATAGAGAGGGAGCAGAGAGGATGGAACCCAAGAGAGGGATCAGAGAGGATGGAACCCGAGAGAGGGATCAGAGGCACTGTATGAAGCACAGTGATCTTCACTGAAACAAGACAGTTGCTGGAGGGCTGAAAAAACAATATAGTCCCAATATTAAAGACAGGGGACAGACAGGTGGAATTAAACTACAGTCTAGTGTCACTACCATACACAGTGTGTACAGTTATGGAGATGACTATCACAAGATAAGATTTTTTTCGGATTTCTAACCCCGGAGGGTTAGCCACCCAGGATAACCCAAGAAAGTCAGTGCGTCATCGAGGGACTGTCTGTCTTATTTCCATTGGGGTCCTCAATCTTGTCCCCCAGGATGCCACCCACACCAGTCCACTAACACCCAGGTACCTACTTGGTTGCTAGGTGAACGGGACAACAGGCGTAAGGAAACACGCCCAATGTTTCACCCTTGCCGAGGATCGAACTACGGACACTGTGTGTGAAGTGAGAGTATTGCCCACCAGGCCGCGGGCCACCAGGAAAAGAGCGGCTTAAGAAGCAGGCAGCTTGGTTTATCAAGTGTAAATCATGTCTTGAAGATCTATTTGATTTGTTTGACGAACTAAATAAAGTTAAGAAGAAGAGAAAAGGATACGTGAACCGCATCCTCTTGGTGTGTAAGAAATGGTTCACTAGAGAACCGTACAATAAACCAAAGATAAATGAGCAGGAATAACATGGAGGTCACTGGATAAAGGCATACTTAACAGAAGGGAAACAACGCGCTAGTGTAAGGGAGGAGGTGTCGGTATGGGCAAGTGTGATGATTGGGGTTCCATAAGGATCAGTACTTGAACCAATATTGTTTCTCGTGTACGTAAATGGCACGACATAAGAGAGTCAAAGGTGTGCCTTTTTATAGATTGTGTAACCGTGAGTAGAATATAAACAATATGAGGCCAGGAAAGGTTAAAGACATATGTAATCAAGCTGCAAGACTGATCTCTCAAGTGACTACTAGAATTTAACCCATCAAATGCAAAATTATGAAACTTTGGGAAGGGCAAAAACACCAGAAAACAGAGTACTGTCTCAGAGAATGAAGGCTGTAATATTTCCTGAGACAAACGAATCTTGGGGTAGGCATAGTTATGAGCATATCACCTGAGGTAAACATCAACCGAATATAAGGGCAGCTTTCAGAAACCTCAAGTCATTCACGACAGAGTAAATGGCATTTGTTAGGAGCATCTTGGAGTAAGCAGCACCAGTTTGGAACCCACATCTGATAAAACAAGTCAAGAAATTGGAAAATATTTGCAACAAGATTTGCAACAAGACTAATTCTACAGCTAAGAGGTATCAGTTATGAGAAGCTGTAGGAGCTAAACCCTGATGACATTATAAGACAGAACCACAGTAGGTGACATTATTACGATGTACAGAATAATTAGACAGATAGGATGGGCAGGACAAGTCTGTTTGAGAGGCGCGTCTCAGGTACACAAGGTCACAGCTGGATGCTAGAAACACAGGTGAGGAATATTAGCAAGGACATCTTTAGCCTTGAGTAGTCAGGAAGTGGTAGAGGCAGAATCCGTATATAAAGAACAGGTATGACAGTGTTCACGCAGGCAGGAAAGAGGTGGGGAACCTTGTAGAGGCTAGAGGATAGGCGAGGCCAGGAGCTGAGACTCAACCCCAGCAACAACAAAAGGTGAAAACACACACACAACTCTAGATCTCCAGCCTTCAGGAATAAACTAACCAGCACTTGTCTCCAGCAGAGTCGTTGCCAGATCAACCATCAACAACAACATGAGAGTTCTCGTGATCGTCTTCCTGACGTCTGCTGTCTTCATGGCTATGATGGTCGACGGCCGCTTTAACTTTGGTGAATTCGCTGAAAGTTTCTGGAGGCCTCATAACTTCCGCTGCTTTGGTGAGTTAGAGCTAAATATCTTCTGTCTGTTATAGGAGCACAAAGAGAAACTGTAGAGAACAAGTTCTGTTGGGACAACATTTCGAGTAAATGGTTCCATCTCCATTATGTTTTAATAAAGATCTGAACATATGGAAAAGTCTTACAAATAAAACCATATAAATAGGAATATTTTTTATTGCACTTGTGAGAGATAAAAGATGTGTTAGTAGTAATGATGTCTGTAGTAGTAACAGCGTCATAACACAAGCAGAAGAGTAGATACGTCAGTAGTAACAGCGTCATAACACAAGCAGAAGAGTAGATACGTCAGTAGTAACAGCGTCATAACACAAGCAGAAAAGCAGATACTGTAGTAGTAATAAGAGTAGTAGTGGTAAATGTAACAGTAGTGGATGATACATTAGTGGCAAAAGTTACAATAGCAGATGCAGTATTAATAATAGTGACAGAAACAATAGCTGCAGTAGTACTGATAACAACAGAAGTAGCTACAGTAGCATTAGCAGCACTAGTAACAATAGCTGTAACAGAAGAAGATTAGCAAAAGTAGCAGCAGTTGAAGTAACAGAACCAGTAGTAGTAGCAATGGTAGCAGTAGCTGCAGAAATAACAAAAGTAGGCAAAACGGTAGTAACAGCAGAAATATAACAGTAGCAGCAGCAAAAGTAGCAGTAACAGCAGTAGGGCCAATAGCAATAGTAACAGTTCCAATAATAGCAGTAGCAGTATCAATAGCAACAGTAGCAGTACCAATATCAAAAGTAGCAGTATCAATAGCAACAGTAGCAGAATCAATAGCTATAGTAGCAGTACCAATAGCGAAAGTAGCAGTAGTAGCAATATAAGCAGTACCATTATCAATAGTAGCAATAGTAGAAACAGTAGTAGCTCTAATAATAGCAATACCCATAGCAATAGTAGCAGTAACAATAAAGATAGCAGAAGTAGAAATAGTAGCAGTAACAATAAAGATAGCAGAAGTAGAAATAGTAGCAGTAGCAATAACAGTAGCAATAGCAGCAGTAGTTGTAGGAAGAGTAACAGTAGTAGCGGACGTATTATCAATAGCTGTAGTAACAATAGTAGCAGTAGCTATAGTAGCAACAGCAGCGATAGCAGCAGCTGCAGCAGTAGTAGTAGCAGCTCTAGTATTTGTAATACCAGCTGTGGAAGTAGTAGTAGCTGCAGCAGCAGTAGTTGCACTAGTAGCAGCAGTTGCAGCAGTAGCAGCAGTTGCAGCAGTAGCAGCAGTTGCAGCAGTAGTAGCAGTTGCAGCAGTAACAGGAGTTGCAGCATTAGTAACAGCAGTTTCAACACTAGTAGCATCCGTTGCAGCAGTAGTAGCAGCAGTTGCAGCAGTAGTAGCAGCAGTGGCAGCAGTAGTATCATTAGCAACAGTTGCAGCAGTAGTATCATTAGCAGCAGTTGCAGTAGTAGTAGCAGAGTGGCAGCAGAGATCATGTAGCAGTTGCAGCAGTAGTAGCAGCAGTGGCAGCAGTAGTATCATTAGCAACAGTTGCAGCAGTAGTAGCAGCAGTAGCAGCAGTAGTATCATTAGCAGCAGTTGCAGTAGTAGTAGCAGAAGTTGTAGCAGCAGTAGTAGCAGCTGCAGCAGTAGCAGTTGCAGTAGTAGTAGCAATTGCAGCAGTAACAGTTGCACTACTAGTAACAGTTGCAGCGATAGTAGTAATTGCAGAAGTAGCAGTTGCAGATTTAGTAGCAGCAGCAGTTGCAGCAGTAGTAGCAGTTGCAGTGTAGTGGCAGTTGCAGCAGTAGTAGCAGTTGCAACAATAGTAGCAATTTCAGCAGTAACAGTTGCAGCAGTAGCAGTTGCAGTAGCAGTAGTAGCAGTTACAGTAGTAGTAGCAGTTGCAACAGTAGTAGCAATTGCAGCAGTAACAGTTGCATCAGTTGCAGTAGCAGTAGTAGCAGTTGCAGCAGTAGTGGCAGCTGCAGCTTTACTTGCAGCAATTGTAACAGTAGGTGCAGAAGTAGTAGCAGCAGTTACAGCAGTAGTAGCAGTTGCTGTAGTTGCAGCAGAATTAGTAGCAGCTGCATCAGTAGTACTTGCAATTATAACAGGGGATGTAGAATTTGTAGTTGCAATGGTGACGTAACTGCAGCAGTAGTGGTAACAACAACAGCAGCAGTTGCTGTAGTAGCAATAATAGTAGCAGTAGTTGCTGTAGTAGCAATAATAGTAGCAGCAGTTGCTGTAGTAGCAATAATAGTAGCAGCAGTTGCTGTAGTAGCAATAATAGTAGCAGCATGCGTAGTAGCAATAATAGTAGCACAGTTGCTGTAGTAGCAATAATAGTAGCAGCAGTTGCTGTAGTAGCAATAATAGTAGCAGCAGTTGCTGTAGTAGCAATAATAGTAGCAGCAGTTGCTGTAGTAACAATAATAGTAGCAGCAGCTGCTGTAGTAGCAATAATAGTAGCAGCAGTTGCTGTAGTAGCAATAATAGTAGCAGCAGTTGCCGTAGTAGCAATAATAGTAGCAACAGCTGCTGTAGTAGCAATAATAGTAGCAGCAGTTGCTGTAGTAGCAATAATAGTAGCAGCAGCCTCTGTAGTAGCAATAATGGTAGCAGCAGCTGCTGTAGTAGCAATAATAGTAGCAGCAGTTGCTGTAGTAGCAATAATAGTAGCAGCAGTTGCTGTAGTAGCAATAATAGTAGCAGCAGTTGCTGTAGTAGCAATAATAGTAGCAATAATAGAAGCAGCACTGCTGTAGTAGCAATAATAGTAGCAGCAGCTGCTGTATTAGTAATAATAGTAGCAGCAGCTGCTGTAGTAGCAATAATAGTAGCAGCAGCTGCTGTAGTAGCAATAATAGTAGCAGCAGCTGCTGTAGTAGCAATAATAGTAGCAGCAGTTGCTTGGAAGTTTACACTGAATAACGAGGTATAATACTTCTTTCAAAGTTCTAAATATAATTTTGGTGCAAGTGTTGTGGACGGCGGGGTAATGTTTTAAATATATTTAGTAATGGACGGCTACTTCGTCTTAGAACGTACGTGGTTTAAATACATGAGTGTACTTGGAGTGAAAGTCATACTTAAGTGGTCCTTACTGAGCAGTTACAAAGGTTGCGCAAAGAATTATAGATCGAAATAATTTGGTTGGAAGCAACGTAGACGGAAATAAGGAAGATGGGAAAACTGAAGATGTTATTGATATAGGTAGGTTATTGATATAGTAGGTTGGTATAGGTAGGTTATTGATATAGTAGGTTGGTAGTCAGAAACCACCCAGGGAGGTACTACCATCCTGCCAAGTGAGTATAAAACGAAAGCCTGTAATTGTTTTACATGATGGTAGGATTGCTGGTGTCTTTTTTCTGTCTCATAAACATGCAAGATTTCAGGTACGTCTTGCTACTTCTACTTACACTTAGGTCACACTACGCAAACATGTACACGTGTATGTATACACACTCATCTGAGTTTTCTTTGATTTTATCTTAATAGTTCTTGTTCTTATTGCTTTTCCTTTCATATTCATGGGGAAGAGGAATAAGAATCTTTCCTCCGTAGGACATGCGTGTTGTAAAGTAATCTAAAATGCCGGGAACAATGGGCTAGTAACCCCTTTTCCTGTATAGATTTACTAAAAAGAAAAAAAAAAGAAGAAAACCGTCAAAGTGGGATGTTTGAATGTGCGTGGATGTTGTGCGAATGATAAGAAAGAGATGATTGTAGATGTTATGAATGAAAAGCAGCTGGATGTCCTGGCTTTAAGTGAGACAAAGCTGAAGGGGGTAGGAGAGTTTCAGTGGGGAGAAATAAATGGGATTAGGTCAGGGGTTTCAAATAGAGTTAGAGCTAAAGAAGGAGTGGCAATAATGTTGAATAATCAGTTATGGCAATAATGTTGAATAATCAGTTATGGCAAGGTAAAGAAGGAATATAAATGTATAAATTCAAGGATTATGTGGAGTAAAATAAAGGTTGGAAGTGAAAAGTGGGTTATAGTAAGTGTTTATGCACCTGGAGAAGAGAGAAGTGTAGAGGAGAGAGAGAGATTTTGTGAAATGTTGAGTGAGTGTGTGGGGAGTTTTGAACCAAGTGAGAGAGTAATTGTGGATGTTGATCTTAATGCTAAAGTGGGTAAAAATGTTGTGGAGGGAGTAGTAGGTAAATTTGGGGTGCCAGGGGAAAATGTAAATGGGGAGCCTTTAATTGAGCTATGTGTAGAAAGAGATTTGGTAATAAGTAATTCATATTTTATGAAAAAGAGGATAAATAAATATACAAGGTATGATATAGCACGTAAGGAAAGTAGTTTGTTGGATTATATATTGGTGGATAAAAGGTTGATGGGTAGGCTTCAGGATGTATATGTTTATATAGGGGCAACGGATATATCAGATCATTATTTAGTTGTAGCAACAGTTAGAGTAAAAGGTAGATGGGACAAAAAGAAAATGGCAACAGCAAGTAAGAGAGAGGTAAAAGTGTATAAACTAAGGGAGGAGGAAGATAGGGTGAGATATAAGCAACTATTGGCAGAAAGGTGGGCTAGTGCAAGTAGAGTAGTGGGGGGTGGAAGAGAGTTGGGATAGTTTTAAAAATGCAGTATTAGAATGTGGGGCAGAAGTTTGTGGCTATAGGAGGGTGGGTGCAGGAGGAAAGAGGAGTGAGTGGTGGAATGAAGAAGTAAAGGGTGTGATAAAAGAGAAAAAGGTAGCTTATAAGAGGATTTTACAAAACAGAAGTGTTGTAAGAAGAGCAGAGTATATGGAGAGTAAAAGAAAGGTGAAGAGAGTGGTGAGAGAGTGCAAAAGAAGAGCGGATGACAGAATGGGAGAGGCTCTGTCAAGAAATTTTGCTGAAAACAAGAAAAATTTTTGGAGTGAGATAAACAAGTTAAGAAAGCCTAGGAAACGAATGGAGTTGTCAGTTAAAAACAGAGTAGGGGAGTTAGTAGATGGAGAGCTGGAGGTATTGGGTAGATGGCGGGAATATTTTGAGGAACTTTTAAATGTCGATGAAAAAAGGGAGGCGGTAATTTCATGTACTGGTCAGGGAGGTACAACATCGTTTAGGAGTGAAGAAGAGCAGGATGTGAGTGTGGGGGAGGTGCGTGAGGCATTACGTAGAATGAAAGGGGGTAAAGCAGCTGGAACTGACGGGATCATGACAGAAATGTTAAAAGCAGGGGGGGATATAGTATTGGAGTGGTTGGTATTTTTGTTTAATAATTGTATGAAAGAAGATAAGGTCCCTAGGGATTTACAGAGAGCATGTATAGTTTCTTTATATGAAGGGAAGGGGGATAAAAGAGATTGTAAGAATTATAGGGGAATAAGAGATGTCCTGTCTAAGGGCAATGTGTGGTGTAAATATTATGCAGAAAATTCGGAGTGTGTAAATTAGGAGGAGGTGTGGAGTTACTAAAAGTATTTGTCAGAGGGCTGAAGAGGGGTTGTTGAGATGGTTTGGTCATTTAGAGAGAATGGATCAAAGTAGAATGACTTGGAGAGCGTATAAATCTGTAGTGGAAGGAAGACGGGGTAGGGTCGTCCTCGAGAAGGTTGGAGGGAGGGGGTAAAGGAGGTTTTGTGGGCGAGGGGCTTGGACTTCCAGCAAGTATGTGTGAGCGTGTTAGATAGGAGTGAATGGAGACGAATGGTTTTTGGGACCTGACGAGCTTTTGGAGTGTGAGGAGGGTAATATTTTGTGAATGGATTCAGGGAAACCGGTCAGCCGGACTTGAGCCCTGGAAATGGGAAGTACAATGCCTGCACTTTAGAGGAAAGGTTTTTGATATAGAGAGTTTGGAGGGACTTCTCAGCTGTCGTATCTGAGCGCCTCTGCAAAGACAGTGATTATGTATGAGTGTGGTGAAAGTGTTGAATGATAATGAAAGTATTTTCTTTTTGGGGATTTTCTTTCTTTTTGGGTCACCCTGCCTCGGTGGTCACCCTGCCTCGGTGGTCACCCTGCCTCGGTGGTCACCCTGCCTCGGTGGTCACCCTGCCTCGGTGGTCATCCTGCCTCGGTGGTCACCCTGCCTCGGTGGTCACCCTGCCTCGGTGGTCACCCTGCCTCGGTGGTCACCCTGCCTCGGTGGTCACCCTGCCTCGGTGGGAGACGACCTACTTGTTGAAAAAATATATATATATGTTAAGAGTGTACAGTTGATAATAACAATGGCCACATTAAAGGAGTTTATATTGTTCTTGTTTAAAACCGGCAGAATAAAAACGACGGGGAAAAATGACATTTGAAAATTAGTAATTATAAGTTTATGAATAAATTAAAACAAACACAATAGTCATTACCTGGGATTTTTTTTCTACAGAAATATTGTGAAAAATAGATTTCTTTGGTGTACCTACAAAAATATTTTGACATGTTAAATGTAGATAATGATTAAAAAGGAAATAAGAGTAATAAATGAGTAGTGCGAGATGGGATTACGATGGTTGGTTGAGTTTGAAGCCTATCGGCTAGAAGAGGGTAATTAAACGTTATTATAACGTGTTCACCACCTGTCTAGATCACTTAAATCACAAATATAGGCCTATGGTAATTAAAGTAAAGGCCTCCACGAGTACATCCACACTAACACTTCCTCTCAGAAAACCATATCAAGATAAATATAATCATAAGAATAAATGCAAAATGTGATAAAAATTGCTGCAAGGAAGTTGAGAAAAAGCATTGAAATGGCTGGAGATTTACAGTTTAAGATGAAGGTCGGAAGTGAAGGTATCTTAGGACTGGCAAAGATTAGGCATAGCTTAGACCAGAATAATTCCTGTATTGAACATTTTGTGAAAAGGTTATGAAAATTTCGTTACAAATTACTTACGAGAACGACAGAAACATGACCGTGGACTAACATTGTTGTTTTAATGTAGAAAGAAATTCAAGTTTTAGTGAACACTAGAAAGATGAAAGAAGGAAATAACACTAGAAAGATGAAAGAAGGAAATAACACTAGAAAGATGAAAGAAGGAAATAACACTAGAAAGATGAAAGAAGGAAATAACACTAGAAAGATGAAAGAAGGAAATAACACTAGAAAGATGAAAGAAGGAAAGAACACTAGAAAGATGAAAGAAGGAAAGAACACTAGAAAGATGAAAGAAGGAAAGAACACTAGAAAGATGAAAGAAGGAAAGAACACATTTCATTTACGATTTTTGAAAAGGCATTTGAAATGGTTGATAAAGAAGTGATGAAGATAGTATTGTAAATTAATGGGACAGGTGGCAGCTTGTTATAAGTGCCAATTTTTTTTAAGAAGATAGTGAAGCTTAGAGTTGAATTAATTAGAGAAAAAAGATATATTTTCCATAAAAATAGACAGAAATGAATATGTTAAGAGACAGTCTATTTAAATGAAATATATTTGTAATAATTGCATTATAGGAACAAGTGAACGTGAAGGGTAATATCAGTAACCTGAATTATAGGAAAACAAACATTTGTGATGAGATTAATGGGAAGAATAATGGATGAATAAAGGGAGGTTGACAACAACCACAACTCAACAAACACTGCAGTTAGCAGAGAAAGTTAGTAGATCTACTTAATGTTATTTCATATTGTGTTTCAGGTCAACTGTGTCCCAACAAAACAGCATGTACTACGTGTTTCAAAGGCTTGAATATGACCAGACATACCATACATAGATGCTTCGAACACCGTCGTGAGTACAACCAATTATTCTGGACACATAAGTGAGTTGTTCTGGTACTTCAACAAACAGTTGAGTTGTTCCAGTCCATAGAACACGGGTAAGTTGTTCCAGTGCATGACACACGGGTAAGTTGTTCCAGCCCATGGACACACAGGTGAGTTGTTCCAATCCATGGACACACAGGTGAGTTGTTCCAGTCCATGGACACACAGGTGAGTTGTTCCAGACCATGGACACACAGGTGAGTTGTTCCAGACCATGGACACACAGGTGAGTTGTTCCAGACCATGGACACACAGGTGAGTTGTTCCAGACCATGGACACAGGTTAGTAGCTACTGACCTTCACAAGGTACAAAAATTAGTTCCAGAGTCTCCTCATCACAAGCTGTCATTGTTATTGTTCTTATACAACAACAGTCCAAAATGGACACCAACGTCGTTATAAGTTTACTCTCCAATGTGAAGATTTTTTTATATAAACGTTATAAATTTATATATATATATATATATATATATATATATATATATATATATATATATATATATATATATATATATATATATATATATATATATATATATATAGGTAGTAGGTTGGTAGACAGCAACCACCCAGGGAGGTACTACCGTCCTGCCAGGTGACTGTGAAACAGAAACCTGAAACTGTTTTACATGATGGTAGGATTGCTGGTGTCTTTTTCTGTCTCATAAACACGCTGGATAACAGGTATATCTAGCTACTTCTACTTACACTTTAGGTCACACTACACTGGCATACACATGCATATATATACATACACACATCTAGGTTTTTCTTCTTTTCTTAATAGCTCTTGTTCCTTATATTTTCTCTATTGTCCATGGGGAAGTGGAAAGAATCTTTCCTCCGTAAGCCATGCGTGTCGTATGAGGCGACTAAGATGCCGGGAGCAATGGGCTAGTAACCCCTTCTCCTGTACAAATCTACTAAAAACGAGAAGAAGAAAAACTTTATAAAATTGGGTTGTCTGAATGTGCGTGGATGTAGTGCGGATGATAAGAAAGAGATGATTGCCGATGTTATGAATGAAAAGAAGTTGGATGTCCTGGCCCTAAGCGAAACAAAGCTGAAGGGGGTAGGCGAGTTTCAGTGGGGAGAAATAAATGGGATTAAGTCAGGAGTATCTGAGAGAGTTAGAGCTAAGGAAGGGGTAGCAATAATGTTGAAGGATCAGTTATGGAAGGAAAAGAGGGAATATAAATGTGTAAATTCAAGGATTATGTGGATTAAAATAAGGGTCGGATGCGAAAAGTGGGTCATAATAAGCGTGTATGCACCTGGAGAAGAGAGGAGTGTAGAGGAGAGAGAGATTTTGGGAGATGTTAAGCGAATGATGTTGAACCAAATGAGAGAGTAATTGTGGTAGGGGACCTAAATGCTAAAGTGGGAGAAACATGCAGAGAGGGTGTAGTAGGTAAGTTTGGGGTGCCAGGTGTAAATGATAATGGGAGCCCTTTGATTGAACTTTGTATAGAAAGGGGTTTAGTTATAGGTAATACATATTTTAAGAAAAGAGGATAAATAAGTATACAAGATATGATGTAGGGCGTAATGACAGTAGTTTGTTGGACTATGTATTGATAGATTAAAGACTGTTGAGTAAACTTCAGGATGTACATGTTTATAGAGGGGCTACAGATATATCAGATCACTTTTTAGTTATAGCTACAGTGGGAGTAAAAGGTAGATGGGATACAAGGAAAATAGAATCAGTAAGTAAAGAGAGGTGAAGGTTTATAAACTAAAAGAGGAGGCAGTTAGGGTAAGATATAAACAACTATTGGAGGATAGATGGGCTAGTGAGAGTGTAGGCAATGGGGTCGAAAATGTATGGGGTAGATTTAAAAATGTAGTGTTAGAGTGTTCAGCAGAAGTTTGTGGTTACAGGCGAGTGGGTGCGGGAGGGAAGAGGAGCGATTGGTGGAATGATGATGTAAAGAGAGTAGTAAGGAGAAAAGTTAGCATATGAGAGGTTTTTACAAAGTAGAAGTGATGCAAGGAGGGAAGAGTATATGGAGAGAAAAAGAGAGGTTAAAGAGTGGTGAAGCAATGTAAAAGAGAGCAGATGAGAGAGTGGGTGAGATGTTATCAGCAAATTTTGTTGAAAATAAGAAAAAGTTTTGGAATGAGATTAATAAGTTGAGGAAGCCTAGAGAACAAATGGATTTGACAGTTGAAAATAGGAGAGGAGAGTTATTAAATGGAGAGTTAGAGGTATCGGGAAGATGGAGAGAATATTTTGAGGATTTGTTAAATGTTGATGAAGACAGGAAGCTGTGATTTCGTGTGTAGGGCAAGGAGGAATAACATCTTGTAGGAGTGTGGAAGAGCCAGTTGTGGGTGTAGGGAAGTTCGTGAGGCAGTGGGTAGAATGAAAGGGGTAAGGCAGCTGGGATTGATGGGATAAAGATAGAAATGTTAAAAGCAGGTGGGGATATAATTTTGGAGTGGTTGGTGCTATTATTTAATAAATGTATGGAAGAGGGTAAGGTACCTAGGGATTGGCAGAGAGCGTGTATTGTTCCTTTGTATAAAGGCAAAGGGGACAAAAGAGAGTGCAAAATTATAGGGAATAAGTCTGTTGAGTGTACCTGGTAAAGTGTATGGTAGAGTTATTATTGAAAGAATTAAGAGTAAAACAGAAAGTAGGATAGCAGATGAACAAGGGGCTTTAGGAAAAGTAGGGGTGTGTAGACCAAGTGTTTACAGTGAAACATATAGGTGAACAGTATTTGGATAAGGGTAAAGATGTTTTTGTGGCATTTATGGATTTGGAAAAGGCGTATGATAGGGTAGATAGGGGGCAATGTGGCAGATGTTGCAGGTGTATGGAATAGGAGGAAGGTTACTGAAAGCAGTGAAGAGTTTTTATGAGGATAGTGAGGCTCAGGTTAGAGTGTGTAGGAGGGAAGGGGACTATTTCCCAGTAAAAGTGGGCCTTAGACAAGGATGTGTGATGTCACCGTGGTTGTTCAATATATTTATAGATGGGGTTGTAAGAGAAGTGAATGCGAGGGTCTTGGCAAGAGGTGTTGGGCTAAAAGATAAAGAAGCAAATACAAAGTGGGAGTTGTCACAGTTGCTTTTTGCTGATGACACTGTGCTTTTGGGAGATTCTGAAGAGAAGCTGCAGAGGTTGGTGGATGAATTTGGTAGGGTGTGTAAAAGAAGAAAATTGAAAGTGAATATAGGAAAGAGTAAGGTGATGAGGATAACAAAAGAATAGGTGACGAAAGATTGGATATCAGATTGGAGGAGAGAGTATGGAGGAGGTGAATGCATTCAGATATTTGGGAGTGGACATTCGGCGGATGGGTCTATGAAGGATGAGGTGAATCATAGAATTGATGAGGGGAAAAGGGTGAGTGGAGCACTTGAGTCTGTGGAGACAAAGAACCTTGTCCATGGAAGTAAAGAGGGAATGTATGAGAGTATAGTTATACCAACGCTCTTATATGGGTGTGAAGCATGGGTGATGAATGTTGCAACGAGGAGAAGGCTGGAGGCAGTGGAGATGTCATGTCTGAGGTCAATGTGTGGTGTGAATATAATGCAGAGAATTCGGAGTTTGGAAATTAGGAGGAGGTGCGGGATTACCAAAACGATTGTCCAGAGAGCTGAGGAGGGGTTGTTGAGGTGGTTTGGACATGTAGAGAGGATGGAACGAGACAGAGTGACTTCGAGAGTGTATAAATCTGTAGTGGAGGAAGGCGGGGTAGGGGTCGGCCTAGGAAAGGTTGGAGGGAGGGGTAAAGGAAGTTTTGTGTGCGAGGGGCTTGGATTTCCAGCAAGCATGTGTGAGCGTATTTGATAGGAGTGAATAGGAGGCATATGGTTTTTAATACTTGACGTGCTGTTGGAGTGTGAGCAAAGTAACATTTATGAAGGATTCAGGGGAAACCGGCAGCCGGACTTGAGTTCTGGAGATGGGAAGTACAGTGCCGGCACTCTGAAGGAGGGTGTAAATGTTGCAGTTTTATAACTGTAGTGTAAAGCACCCTTCTGGCAAGACAGTGATGGAGTGAATGATGATGAAAGTTTTTCTTTTTCGGGCCACCCTGCCTTGGTGGGAATCGGCCGATGTGTTAATAAAAAAAAATATATATATATATATATATTTATATATTATATATATATATATATATATATATATATATATATATATATATATATATATATATATATATATATATTAGTAGTAGGCAATGCGGCAGAGCGGCTACCTTTTTTGATGGGAGCTCCGCCCTCCTTCAGAATTTTGAAAGGGGTTTGACCCCCAAATTTCTTTGAAAAGGAAACTCCGAACCCTTTTTTTTTTTTTGGACCCCCTTTTTTCTTATATACTATTTTTTTCGCAGCACACCCCGCGGCGGTCCCACCTGACCCCGACCCCACTTTTTTTGACTCCCACATTTTTAAATTTTTTTTTTTCCTCATTCTCTCACCCCTGCCCCCTTCTCACCCTCCCACCCCATCCCCTTCTCACCCTCCCACCCCTCCCCTCACCCTCCACCCCTGCCCCCTTCTCACCCTCCCACCCCATGCCCCCTTCTCACCCTCCCACCCCCTATCCCCTTCTCACCCTCCCACCCCCTGCCCTACTTCTCACCCTCCCACCCCATGCCCCCTTCTCACCCTCCCACCCCCTATCCCCTTCTCACCCTCCCACCCCCTGCCCCCTTCTCACCCTCCCACCCCCTGCCCCCTTCTCACCCTCCCCCCCTGTCCCCCTTCTCACCCTCCCACCCCCTGCCCCCTTCTCACCCTCCCACCCCCTGCCCCCTTCTCACCCTCCCACCCCATGCCCCCTTCTCACCCTCCCACCCCCTATCCCCTTCTCACCCTCCCACCCCTGGCCCCCTTCTCACCCTCCCACCCCATGCCCCCTTCTCACCCTCCCACCCCTATCCCCTTCTCACCCTCCCACCCCTGCCCCCTTCTCACCCTCCCACCCCATGCCCCCTTCTCACCCTCCCACCCCCTATCCCCTTCTCACCCTCCCACCCCCTGCCCCCTTCTCACCCTCCCACCCCATGCCCCCCTTCTCACCCTCCACCCCCCTATCCCCTTCTCACCCTCCCACCCCCTGCCCCCTTCTCACCCTCCCACCCCCTGCCCCCTTCTCACCCTCCCACTCCAAGGATAAGTTTTACAGGGTTTCCAACTTTTCATTTATTTTTCATATTTTAAAGGAATTCAGGGTTGCCAGCTTTTCATTTATTCGAATTTTGAAGGATTTTCTAATATTTTTTGTGCAGGTGAGAATATAATTTTGGAGTGGTTAGTGTTTTTAAGTTATAAATGAACTATGTATGCTCTCTGCCAATCCCTAGGTACCTAGCGATTGGCAGAGAGCATACATAGTTCCTTTGTATAAAGGCAAAGGGGACAAAAGAGAGTGTAAAAATTATAGGGGAATAAGTCTGTTGAGTATACCTGGTAAAGTGTATGGTAGAGTTTATATTGAAAGAATTAGGAGTAAGACGGAGAGCAGGATAGCAAATGAACAAGGAGGCTTTAGGAAGGGTAGGGGGTGTGTAGACCAAGTGTTTGCAGTGAAACATATAGGTGAACAGTATTTAGATAAGGGTAAAATGGTTTTTGTGGCATTTATGGATTTGGAAAAGACTTATGATAGGGTGGCAATGTGGCAGATGTTGCAAATGTACAGAACAGAAGGTAGGTTATTGAAAGCAGTAAAGAGTTTTTACGAGGATAGTGAGGAGGCTAAGATTAAAGTATGTAGGCGAGAGGGAGATTATTTCTCAGTAAAAGTAGGCCTTAGACAGGGATGTGTAATGTCACCGTGGTTGTTCAATATATTTGAAGATGGAGTTGTAAGAGAAGTGAATGCTCAGGTGTTGGCAAGAGGCGTGGGGTTAAAAGATAAATAATCTAACACAAAGTGGGAGTTGTCACAGTTGCTCTTTGCTGATGACACTGTGCTTTTGGGAGATTTCTGAAGAGAAGTTGCAGAGGTTGGTGGATGAGTTTGCTAGGGTATGTTAAAAGAAAGAAATTAAAGGTGAAAATAGGAAATAGTAAGGTGATGAGGATTACAAAAAAAATAGGTAATGGAAGATTGGAACGAGAGAGTATGGAGAAGATGAATGCATTCAGATATTTGGGAGTGGACGTGTCAGCAGATGAGATGAAAGATGAGGTGAATTATAGAATTAACGAGGGGAAAAAGGTGATTGGTGCACAGAGGAGTCTGTGGAGACAAAGAACTTTATCCATGAAATCAAAGAGGGGAATGTATGAGAGTATAGTTATACCAACAGTCTTGTATGGGTGTGAGACATGGGTTGTGAATGTTGCAACAAGGAGAAGGCTGGAGGCAGTGGAGATGTCATGTCTGAGGGCAATGTGTGGTGTGAATATAATGCAGAGAATCCGTAGTTTTGAGATTAGGAGGAGGGGTTATTGAGGTGGTTCGGACATGTAGAGAAAATGGAACGAAATAGAATGAATTGGATAGTGTATAAATCTGTAGTGGAGGGAAGGCGGAGTAGGGGTCGGCCTAGAAAAGGTTGGAGGAAAGGGTAAAAAGATTTGGTGTGCGAGGGGCTTGTACTTCCAACAAGCGTGCGTGAGTGTGTTAGATAGGAACAAATGGAGACAAATGGTTTTTAGGACTTGACGTGCTGTTGGAGTGTAAGAAAGGTTACATTTATGAAGGGATTCAGGGAAACCGGCAGGCGGGACTTGAGTCCTGGAGATGGGAAGTACAGTGCCGGCACTCTGAAGGAGGGGTGTTAATGTTGCAGTTTTATAACTATAGTATAAGCATGCCTCTGGCAAGACAGTGATAGAGTGGGTGGTGTTTTTCTTTTTCGGGGCACCCTGCCTTGGTGGAAACGGCCGATGTGTTAATAATATACGTATATATATATATATATATATATATATATATATATATATATATATATTATATATATATATATATATATATATATATATATATATATATATATATATATATATATATATATATATAATTATATATAATTATATATGCAATAAGATCACAGTAAACAGGTGATATCACAATATGCAAAATAACCACTATGAAAAATAGAGTAATTCCAAGCACTTTCGTGACTACTCATATTATCAAGGAACTATAAAGCCATATAGTTCCTTGATAATGGTAGTCACGAAATCCTGGAATTTCTCTATTTTTCATAGTGGTTATCTATATTATATATATATATATATATATATATATATATATATATATATTATATATATATATATATATATATATATATATATATATATATATATATATATATATATATATATATATATATATATATATATATATATATATATATATATATATATATATATATATATATATATATATATATATATATATATATATATATATATATATATAATTTTCTCTTACCGTTTAAAGATAACTTTTCCATTTATGTCAATATAATAATTAGTGATTTGTAACAAAAGTACATTAGGAAACTTACCTAACCTTCTTATAATATGCGCAATTTAATTGCAATTAAATTAAATTTCGCTTGTTATTAAGGTTAGGTTAGTTTTCTAATGTTGTATTTGTGACAAAATTATTATTTTTTACAATAACATTAATGAAAAAAATATATCTTTATACGTATAAGAGAAATTTTTAAAAAGGAGTTAATTTTAAGAGTTCTTACTAATGTGAGAGAAAGAGAGAGAGAGAGAGAGAGAGAGAGAGAGAGAGAGAGAGAGAGAGAGAGAGAGAGAGAGAGAGAGAGAGAGAGAAAAGGCGTTAATTTCTTTCCTGGTTTATTTTCAGGCTGTAACAGCACAACCGTCACCACCTGTCTGAACAATGCCAACTCTCAGGTAAGTTAAGTTCCAGCACACGACATAGTTCTGGTGAGGGAACTTTCTTGTCACTATCAGGACCCATAAAATGTGTTTTACAAGGTGTTTTACAAGGTTCTGGAGAGGTGTGTATGACTTTTTTAATGCCCAATGCCGGGAGCAATGTTCATTAAATTACTAAAAAGAAGATAAGGAAAAACTTCATAAAATTGGGATGTTTGAATGTGCATGGATGTAGTGCGGATGATAAGAAAGAGATGATTGCTGATGTTATGAATGAAAAGAAGTTGGATGTCCTGGCCCTAAGCGAAACAAAGCTGAAGGGGGTAGGCTAGTTTCAGTGGGGAGAAATAAATGGGATTAAGTCAGGAGTGTCTGAGAGAGTTAGAGCTAAGGAAGGGGTAGCAATAATGTTGAAGGATCAGTTATGGAGAGAGAAGAGGAAACATAAATGTATAAATTCAGGGATTATGTGCATTAAAATAAGGGTTGGATGTGAAAAGTGGGTCATAATAAATGCATATGCACCTGGAGAAGAGAGGAGTGTAGAGGAGAGAGAGAGAGATTTTGGGAGATGTTAAGTGAGTGTGTGGGAACTTTTGAGCTAAGTGAGAGAATAATCGTGGTAGGAGACCTAAATGCTAAAGTAGGAGAAGCGTTTAGAGAGGGTGTGGTAGGTAAGTTTGGGGTACCAGGTGTAAATGATAATGGGGAGCATTTGATTGAACTTTGTATAGAAAGGGGTTTAGTTATAGGTAACACATATTTTAAGAAAAAGAGGATAAATAAGTATACAAGATATGATGTAGGGCGAAATGACAATAGTTTGTTGGACTACGTATTGGTAGATAAAAGACTGTTAGGTAGACTTCAGGATGTACATGTTTATAGACGGGCCACAGATATATCAGATCACTTTTTAGTTGTAGCTACAGTGAGAGTAAAAGGTAGATGGGATACAATGAGAATGGAAACAGCAAGTAAGAGTGAAGTGAAGGTTTATAAACTAAAGGAGGCGGTGGTTAGGGTAAGATATAAACAACTGTTGGATTACAGATGGGCTAGTGAGAGAATAATCAGTGGGGTAGAAGAGGTATAGGGGTAAGTTTAAGAATATAGTGCTAGAGTGTTCAGCAGAAGTTTGTGGTTATAGGAAAGTGGGTGCGGGAGGGAAGGAGAGCGAGTGGTGGAATGATGATGTCAAGAAAGTAGTAAGAGAGAAAAAGTTAGCATATGAGAGGTTTTTAAAAAGTAGAAGTGATGCAAGGAGGGAGGAGTATATGGTGAGAAAAAGAGAGGTTAAGAGAGTTGTAAAGCAGTGTAAAAAGAGAGCAAATGAGAGGGTGGGTGAGATGTTATCAACAAATTTTGTTGAAAATAAGAAAAAGTTTTGGAATGAGATTAATAAGTTGAGGAAGCCTAGGGAACAAATGGATTTGTCAGTTAAAAATAGGAGAGGAGAGTTATTAAATGGAGAGTTAGAGGTATCGGGAAGATGGAGAGAATATTTTGAGGATTTGTTAAATGTTGATGAAGACAGGGAAGCTGTGATTTCGTGTATAGGGCAAGGAGGAATAATATCTTGTAGGAGTGTGGAAGAGCCAGTTGTGAGTGTGGGGGAAGTTCGTGAGGCAGTGGGTAGAATGAAAGGGGGTAAAGCAGCTGGGATTGATGGGATAAAGATAGAAATGTTAAAGGCAGGTGGGAATATAGTTTTAGAGTGGGTAGTGTTTTTATTTAATAAATGTATGGAAGAAGGTAAGGTACCTAGGGATTGGCAGAGAGCATGCATAACAAAGAGAGTGTAAAAATATAGGGGAATAAGTCTGTTGAGTATACCTGGTAAAGTGTATGGTAGAGTTATTATTGAAAGAATTAGGAGTAACACGGAGAGTAGGATAGCGGATGAACAAGGAGGCTTTAGGAAAGGTAGGGGGTGTGTAGACCAAGTGTTTGCAGTGAAATATATAGGTGAACAATATTTAGATAAGGGTAAAGAGGTGTTTGTGGCATTTATGGATTTGCAAAAGGCATATGATAGGGTGGATAGGGAGGTAATGTGGCAGATGTTGCAAATGTATGGAATAGGAGGTAGGTTATTGAAAGCGGTGAAAAGTTTTTACGAGGATAGTGAGGCACAGGTTAGAGTATGTAGGCGAGAGGGAGATTATGTCCCAATAAAAGTAGGCCTTAGACAGGGATGTGTGATGTCACCGTGGTTGTTTAATATATTTATAGATGGAGTTGTAAGAGAAGTGAATGCTCGGGTGTTGGCAAGAGGTGTGGGGTTAAAAGATAAAGAATCTAACACAAAGTGGGAGTTGTCACAGTTGCTCTTTGCTGATGACACTGTGCTTTTGGGGGATTCTGAAGAGAAGTTGCAGAGGTTGGTGGATGATTTTGGTAGGGTGTGTAAAAGAAGGAAATTAAAAGTGAATATAGGAAAGAGTAAGGTGATGAGGATAACAAAAAATAGATAATGGAAGATTGGACATCAGATTGGAGGGAGGGAGTATGGAGGAGGTGAATGTGTTCAGATATTTGGGAGTGGATGTGTCAGCAGATGGTTATATGAAGGATGCGGTGAATCATAGAATTTACGAGGGGAAAAAGGTGAGTGGTGCACTGAGGAGCTTGTGGAGACAGAAATTTATCCATGAAAGCAAAGAAGTGAATGTATGAGAGTATAGTTATACCAACACTCCTGTATGGGTGTGAGACATGGGTTGTGAATGTTGCAACAAGGAGAAGGCTGGAGGTAGTGGAGATGTCGTGTCTAAGGGCAATGTGTGGTGTGAATATAATGCAGAGAATCCGTAGTTTGGAGATTAGGAGGTGTCGGATTACCAAAACTATTATCCAGAGAGCTGAGGAGGGGTTATTGAGATGGTTTGGACATATAGAAAGGATGAAGCAAAATAGAATGACTTCGAGAGTGCATAAATCTGTAGTGGAGGGAAGGCGGGGTAGGGGTCGGCCTAGAAAAGGTTGGAGGGAGGGGGTAAAGGAGGTTTTGTGTGCGAGGGGCTTGGACTTCCAGCAAGCGTGCGTGAGCGTGTTAGATAGGAGCGAATGGAGACAAATGGTTTTTAGGACTTGACGTGCTGTTGGAGTGTGAGCAAGGTAACATTTATGAAGGGTTTCATGGAAACCGGCTGGCCGGACTTGATTCGTGGAGATGGGAAGTACAGTGCCGGCACTCTAAAGGAGGGGTGTTAATGTTGCAGGTTTGTAGCTGTAGTGTAAAGCACGCCTCTGGCAAGACAGTGATAGAGTGAATGATGATGAAAGTTTTTCTTTGTCGGGCCACCCTCCTTGGTGGTCACCCGGCCACCCTGCCTGGGTGGCCACCCTGCCTTGGTGGGAAACGGCCTATGTGTTAATAATTTTTTTTATATAATCTCTGTATTAAATCTTCTTGGTTATGTTATAATTTTGTAATTATAGGCAACAAATTCTGGGATGATGGTATGATGTTCTTTAAGCAAACGTACGAAAGACAAAATGAGCAATGGAACGTTCGTAAGAATCAGCTTAATAAATCGAGCTAACAACAGTTTATATTGTCAGCTTCGATGATGGTCACCCATGTAAACTATCCCAAAGCAGGAAAAACACTCAATACTCATTGTCTTGCACTAGTGCACAAACATAGCCAGTTTTATGAGACTCCGGACAGCACAATACCTAACCAATGTGTCGGAGTGTAGGCACAGTACTTCCCACCTCCAGAATTCATATGGAAACAAAGTGGTCACATTTTAAAATATCTCAATATAATCCATACCCTAAAAATAACCTACCTTTAATTATAGTTATGGATAACTTAGCTAATTTTACTCAGCCTATTGGAAAAGCAGTGTGGCTCACACTGAGTACTGAGCACTTCCTAGGTACGTTAGGACACAGTACTACACAATCCACATTCCCTGACGAAATTATACCAAACAAATCGGAGCCCAAAACACAATAACTAAGAGATTATATAACGTATATAAATGCATTTGGGAATTTAACAACCGAGGAAAATTATCAAACAAAACATTGCCAAGGAAGAATGAAACACTAATGCAACATATGAGAATCTTTACTGAGGAAAAGTTTCGCCACTCAGTGGTTTCATCAGTTCAGTACAGAGAAGAACGGTGTAAAGCGAGGAGAAGTTTGAGGTAATCAGTCCCTAAGTCTGGAATCGATGTCTTCAGTCCATAAGTCTTGAAGAAAGTACAGCATATGGCCGGAGCAGTGGCTTATATACTGTAGTCAGGTGAGTGGAAGCAGGAGGAGGCGGGATCACAGTGGGGCCATCCACTAGTGTAAGTAGGTCGACGTGCAAAGGTTGCACATCTGGCAGACTCTGCAACATCATGGGATCTTGATACAAGGAATTCTTCAAAACTTGTCGAACTTTTTATATTATTGTAACCACGAACGAGTGGTATTGACCAATAACAACACTGCGACTAGCCAAGGACTCGAACCCATGTTTTTTTGGCCTGCCTCATGGTGAGCGAAAAACCACATGAGGCTCGAACCCACAGGACCACCAAATCCTACAAGAATTAAACACCCAGCAGAACTAGGTGTGTTACCTTCATCCCAGGACATTCTCGTTCATGGTTACAATAATATAAAATACTACTAGGTGAGGCTAGTACACCAAACGAAGAGTAGAATAACGTCAGCTCAGAGGCACCCACACCATCGTATGTCCTCAGATCAAGGTAACACACCTAGCTCTGCTGGGTGCTTGATTATTGTAGGATTTGGTGTCCTGTGGGTTAGGCTAATGTGGTTTTCTCTCACCATGAGGCAGGCCAAAACAACATGGGTTCGAATCCTTGGCTAGTCGCAGTGTTGTTATTGATCAACACCACTCTTTCGTGGTTACAATAATTATATATATATATATATATATATATATATATATATATATATATATATATATATATATATATATATATATATATATATATATATATATATATTATAATATATATATATATATAATTATATATATATATATATATATATATATAATATATATATATATATATATATATATATTATATATATATATATAATATATATATATATATATATATATATATATATATATATATATATATATATATATATATATATATATATATATATATATATATATATATGTCGTGCCGATTAGGTAAAACTTGCGATTTTGGCTTAAATAGCAACCCTCACCTTGCCATATAAGACAAGTGAAAATTTGTGTATGCAATAATTTCGCCAAAATCATTCTGAACATAACGAAAAAACTATATTTCATTGTGTTTGTTTATTATTAAATTAATGTTAACGTATATAAAATATATTTAGTTGGGTTAGGCTAAATTAAATTGCGCTTGTTGTAATAAGGTTAGGTAGGTTTTCAAAGTTTATCTTGGTACAAAATTATAAATTCTTACATTAACATAAATGAAAAAAATATATCTTTAAACGTATAAGAGAAAATTTTAGAAAGGACTTAATTTTAGATGAGTTCTTGCTAATTGACCAGTTTTACCTAATCGGCACGACATATATATATATATATATTATATATATATATATATATATATATATATATATATATATATATATATATATATATATGTCGTGCCGATTAGGTAAAACTTGCGATTTTGGCTTAAATATCAACGCAGTCTTTGGCCACCTAGCCTATATTCTGTCTGCGGTCTTCTTTGCCCTTCCACGATCTTCATGACTTTGCATTTAGCTGGGTTAAACTCGAGAAGCCAGTTGCTGGACCATGTGTCCAGCCTGACTAGGTCTCTTTGTAGTCCTGCCTGATCCTCATCTGATTTAATTCTCCTCATTAACTTCACATCACCTGCGAACAGGGACACTTCTGAGTCTATCCCTTCCATCATGTCATTCACATATACCAAAAATAGCACTGGTCCTAGGACTGACCCTTGTGGGACACCGCTCGTCACAGGCGCCCACTGTGATACCTCATCACATACCATGACTCGTTGTTGCTTCCCTGTCAGGTATTCTCTGATCCATTGCAGTGCCCTTTCTGTTATACTTGCCTGATCCTCTAGCTTCTGCACTAATCTCTTGTGAGGAACTGTATCGAAGGCCTTCTTGCAGTCCAAGAAAATGCAGTCAACCCACCCCTCTCTCTCGTGTCTTACTTCTGTTACTTTGTCATAAAACTCCAGAAGGTTTGTGACACAGGATTTGCCTTCCCTGAATCCGTGCTGGTTGTCATTTATAATCTTGTGCCGTTCCAGGTGCTCCACCATTCTCCTCCTAATAATCTTCTCCATGACTTTGCACACTATACACATCAGTGACACTGGTCTGTAGTTTAGTGCCTCGTTTCTGTCTTCTTTCTTAAAAATGATGGGTTGTTCACTGAACCAGTCACTGTCACTGGCTTCTGCTAAGAGCTAAAAAAAACACCTAAAAACACTAAAAATCTGGGAGCCTTGTTGCCCCTACACTCCACCGCTGTACGTGTGTGTGTGTGTACTCACCTAGTTGTGGTTGCAGGAGTCGAGTCATAGCTCCTGGCCCAGCCTCTTCACTGGCCGCTACTGGGTCACGCTCCCTGCTCCATGAGCTTTATCATACCTCTCCTTAAAGCTATGTATGGAACCTGCCTCCACTACATCGCTTCCCAAGCTATTCCTCTTCCCGACCACTCTATGACTGAAGAAATACTTCCTAACATCCCTATGATTAATTTGAGTCTTCCAACTGTGTCCCCTTGTTGCTGTGTCCCATTTCTGGAACATTCTGTCTCTGTCCACCTTGTCTATTCCTCTCAGTATCTTATATGTCGTTATCATGTCCCCCCTATCTCTCCTGTCCTCCAGTGTCGTCAGGTCGATTTCCCTTAACCTCTCCTCGGAGGGAATACCCCTTAGCTCCGGGACTAGTCTTGTTGCAAACCTTTGCACTTTCTCTACGCAAACCTATGCACTTTCTCTATGCACTTTCTGTGTGTATGTGTGTGTGTGTGTGTGTGTGTGTGTGTGTGTGTGTGTGTGTGTGTGTGTACTCACCTATTTGTGGTTGCAGGGGTCGAGTCATAGCTCCTGGCCCCGCCTCTTCACTGATTGCTACTAGGTCCTCTCTCTCCCTGCTCCATGAGCTTTATCAAACCTAGTCTTAAAACTATGTATGGTTCCTGCCTCCACTATGTCGCTTTCTAAGCTATTCCACTTCCTGACAACTCTATGACTGAAGAAATACTTCCTAACATCCCTTTGACTCATAGGAGTCTTCAACTTCCAATTATGACCCCTTGTTTCTGTGTCCCCTCTCTGGAACATCTTGTCTCTGTCCACCTTATCTATTCCTCGCAGTATTTTATATGTCGTTATCATGTCTCCCTAACCCTCCTGTCCTCTAGTGTCGTCAGGCCGATTTCCCTTAACCTTTCTTCGTAGGACAATCCCCTTAGCTCTGGGACTAGTCTTGTTGCAAACCTTTGCACTTTCTCTAATTTCTTGACGTGCTTGACCAGGTGTGGGTTCCAAACCGGTGCTGCATACTCCAGTATGGGCCTGACGTATATGGTATACAGAGTCTTGAATGATTCCTTAGTGAGGTATTGGAACGCTATTCTTAGGTTTGCCAGCCGCCCGTATGCTGCAGCAGTTATCTGATTGATGTGTGCCTCAGGAGATGTGCTCGGTATTATACTCACCCCAAGATCTTTTTCTTTGAGTGAGGCTTGCAGTCTTTGGCCACCTAGACTATACTCTGTCTGCGGTCTTCTTTGCCCTTCCCCGATATTCATGACTTTACATTTGGCAGGGTTAAATTCAAGGAGCCAGTTACTGGACCAGGCTTGCAGCCTGTCCAGGTCTCTTTGTAGTCCTGCCTGATCCTCGACTGATTTTATTCTTCTCATTAACTTCACATCATCTGCAAACAGGGACACTTCTGAGTCTATCCCTTCCGTTATGTCATTCACATATACCAAAAACAGTACAGGTCCTAGGACTGACCCTTGTGGAACTCCACTCGTCACAGGTGCCCACTCTGACATCTCGTCACGTACCATGACTCGTTGTTGCCTCCCTGTCAGATATTCTCTGATCCATTGCAGTGTTTTTCCTGTTACGTGTGCCTGATCCTTTAGCTTTTGCATTAACCTCTTGTGAGGAACTGTGTCGAACGCCTTCTTGCAGTCCAAAAAATGCAGTCTATCCACCCTCTCTCGTGTCTTACTTCTGTTACCTTATCATAAAACTCCAGTAGGTTTGTGACACAGGATTTTCCTTCCTGAAACCGTGCTGGTTGTCGTTTATAAGCTTGTGTCTTTCTAGGTGCTCCACCACTCTCCTCCTGATGATCTTCTCCATGACTTTGCATACTATACACGTCAGTGACACAGGTCTGTAGTTTAATGCCTCGTGTCTGTCTCCTTTCTTAAAAATTGGGACTACATTTGCCATCTTCCACGCCTCAGGTAGTTGCCCAGTTTCAATGGATGTGTTGAAGATTTGTGTTAGTGGCACACACAACATCTCTGCTCCCTCTCTAAGGACCCACGGAGAAATGTTGTCCGGTCCCACCGCTTTTGAGGTATCGAGTTCACATAGCAGCTTCTTCACCTCCTCCTCGGTTGTGTGTATTTCATCCAGCACTTGTTGGTATACCTCCCTATTCTGAATTCCTGGAGTCCTACCTGTCTCCTGTGTAAATACTTCTTTAAATCTCATGTTGAGCTCCTCACATACCTCTTGGTCGTTTATTGTGTGTGTGTGTGTGTGTGTGTGTGTATGCACTTACTTCTTTCTATGAAATAGCAAATAATTCTTTGCATTCTACTCTCATTAACTCCCAATAATATCTCACCCACAGGGTTCTACTTGTCTCAATACAACAGCCACTTCTGGGAAGTAAGTACCGTCTGCATTATGTGATTCCTCACCACCTGTTGACGACCCAAATGCGCACCAACTGGGGACGACCCACCTGCCCACCAACTGGGGACGACCCACCTGCACACCACCTACTGATGACCACTTCTCCATTTGATCCAGCAAATAAATTAAAAAAAGTCATAGAAACTGAAGAGCAAAAATACACATTGCATTCCACATGACTAACAAGTAACTATATATATATATATATATATATATATATATATATATATATATATATATATATATATATATATATATATATATATATATATATATATAAAGAAACAACAATCCCCAGGAAAACATTTCCTTATAGGATACAAAAAAAAAAAACTAGGAAGCACCTTGATTGATCGTAGTAGCTCACTTCTGGTTCGGTATTGTGTTCAAGATTCACTTCAACTCAGCACTGCTCTTTTAGCTAATTTCATCAACTCTCCAGCAACTTCTGATAATTTTCTGTTGTTACTTTACACTGAACTGTCTGTCTGAAGAATAAATTTGCTTTAGTACTGTAGCGCCTTTTTCTTAAATCCTTCTGCATTATTACAGCATAATAGTGGATTAATACCTTGAAAATTCCTGGAATATACCTTTCCTAAACATTCAGTGCTGGCGTTTCTAAGTGGAAAATATATTATTTTAATCTAAACACCCCATATATGTGCTCTTAATAAAATTATTATTTGTAACATGGACACACACACACACACTACAAACCTCAATCAAGGAAAAAGATCTTGGGGTGAGTATAACACCAGGCACATCTCCTGAGGCGCACATCAACCAAATAACTGCTGCAGCATATGGGCGCCTAGCAAACCTAAGAACAGCATTCCGACATCTTAATAAGGAATCGTTCAGGACCCAGTACACTGTGTACGTTAGGCCCATACTGGAGTATGCAGCACCAGTTTGGAACCCACATCTAGCCAAGCACGTGAAGAAGCTAGAGAAAGTGCAAAGGTTTGCAACAAGACTAGTCCCGGAGCTAAGGCGTATGTCCTACGAGGAGAGGTTAAGGGAAGTCGACCTGACGACACTGGAGGACAGGAGAGATAAAGGGGACATGATAACGACATATAAGATACTGAGAGGAATTGACAAGGTGGACAGAGACAGAATGTTCCAGAGATGGGACACAGCAGAAGTATTTCTTCAGTCACAGAGTGGTCGGGAAGTGGAATAGTTTGGGAAGCGATGTAGTGGAGGCAGGTTCCATACATAGCTTTAAGAAGAGGTATGATAAAGCTCATGGCGCAGGGAGAGTGACCCAGTAGCGTTCAGTGAAGAGGCCGGGCCAGGAGCTATGACTCGACCCCTGCAACCACAACTAGGTGAGTACAGTTCCGGAGCTAAGGGAAATGTCCTATGAAGAAAGATTAAGGGAAATTGGCCTGATGACACTGGAAGACAGGAGGGTTAGGGGAGACATGATAACGACATACAAAATAATGCGTGGAATAGATAAGGTGGACAGAGACAGGATGTTCCAGGGATGGGACACAGAAACAAGGGGTCTCAATTGGAAGTTGAAGACTCGACGAGTCAAAGGGATGTTAGGAAGTGTTTCTTCAGTCATAGAGTTGTCAGGAAGTGGAATAGTGTAGCAAGTGATGTAATGAATGCAGGAACCATACATAGCTTTAAGACGAGGTATGATAAAGCTCATGGAGCAGGGAGAGAGAGGACCTAGTAGCGGTGAGTGAAGAGGAGGTGCCAGGATCTAAGTCTCGACTCCTGCAACCACAATTAGGTGAGTACACACACACACACACATACGGCGGTGGAGTGTAGGGGCAACAAGGCTCCCAGATTTTTAGTGTTTTTAGGTGTTTTTTTTTAGCTCTTAGCAGAAGCCAGTGACAGTGACTGGTTCAGTGAACAACCCATCAAGAGACAACGAAGTCTTAAAAATGAAATAAACGAGGAAGACTGATATTTCAGCAAAAATGAAAGTGCCAAAGTCTGTCAGAGGCATAGTAGGCACCTGCTGCCACAGAGTTACAAATAGTCAACTGATAAGACAAATAAACCCAAAGTCAGAAAGTCAATTTTAAGTCAAGGTTAGTGAGTGAACTGTGAGGTACCATAGAGCAAGTGCGAAAAGATAAACAAAAATGAAGGAAGAAAACGAAAACAAAATAAAAGTATCATTGAAGGCTGGCATATCAGTAGGCCTCAGGAAGTGATACTCCCATAGTCAGTGAAGGCTGGCATATCAGTAGGCCTCCAGGAAGTGATACTCCCATAGTCAGTGAAGGCTGGCATATCAGTAGGCCTCCAGGAAGTGATACTCCCATAGTCAGTGAAGGCTGGCATATCAGTAGGCCTCCAGGAAGTGATACTCCATAGTCAGTGAAGGCTGGCATATCAGTAGTCCTCCAGGAAGTGGTACTCCCATGGTCAGTGAAGGCTGGCATATCAGTAGGCCTCAGGAAGTGACTCACGAAATGACACGATTGCAAACAAATCATACCATACCGGTCTGGAGTTTTGAGACTCTCTGACCGCGGGTTCGAACCCCACCCGTGGTATGGTTTCTTCAGGAAGTGACACTGCCATTGTCAGTGAAGGCTGACATATCAGTAGGCCTCCAGGAAGTGATACTCCCATAGTCAGTGAAGGCTGTCATATCAGTAGGCCTCCAGGAAGTAATACTGCCATAGTCAGTGAAGGCTGGCATATCAGTAGGCCTCCAGGAAGTGATACTCCCATAGTCAGTGAAGGCTGGCATATCAGTAGGCCTCCAGGAATTGAAGTGAAGTCACCAGCAGCATAGTGGCTAGCGCTCTTGCTTCACGCACGGAGGGCCCGGGTTCAATTCCCGGCGGGGCCGAAACATTTCGAAGTGTTTCGTTACACACACACACACACACATACATACATACAACAGGCCTAGTGTCTAATCGACATGTGCCTAGGACAAAATGGTAACTAACTAACTAACCTGGCATCTGCCAGAGGGAATGCGCACTCAATCCCTAAGCTGGCAACTAGGCACCAGGAGGGCTCCAAATGGGAACAACCAACAGCCCCTCCCAGCAGACAGAGCTGACAGCCACCCTGACTTCACCTCTACAGAGGACCTAAAACCTGCAATCAAATTAACATCCACCAGGACGCTGACACATCCCCAAAGCAACTCGCCATCAAGCTGCCAGCAAATTCGCTGACCTCTTGAAGAAAGTCAACGATGCTCCTGCAAACAACGGATCCTGGCACAACATAATGCTATTTGACAATGTCTGTTTGGCTGTCCCACCAAGGAGGGACAAGTCACTAGCAACATCTGTTATTAGGGCAATAAATGCATTCCATAGAGCTGACAACCAATGTTGCATGCAAAGAGTATGTAATCTTTATTCGGAGCATGTTAAACACACCCACATAGGCTTCCCTCCAACCAGCGAACCATCGTTAAGGGTTTGGCGATGGGGCCCCATCTATGTAACTGTATTTGTGTATACCTGAATAAACTTACTTACTTACTTAAGGCAAGAGTATGATGAGAGTAATAGAGCGATGGTTGACACACTGGCTGAAGTAGCCAGAAGGGCTCATGCGAGCAGGGCGAAGCTACTGATCATAGGTGACTTCAACCACAAGGAAATCGATTGAGAGAACTAGGAGCCACATGGGGGCCAAGATACATGGAGGGCTAAGATGATGGAGGTGGTACTGGAAAACGTCATGTACCAACACGTAAGGGACACTACCAGAGAGAGAGGAGAGGATAAACAAGCGAGACTGGCCTTAATATTCACCTTGAGTAGTGCAGATATTGAGGACATCACATATGAAAGACCCCTCGGGGCCAGTGATTATGTGGTTTTAAGCTTCGAATACATAGTAGAGTTACAAGTGGAGGGGGAAGCAGATAGGGCCAGAAGAATGAAGCCAAACTACAAGAAAGGGGACTACGCGAGCATGATGAACTTCCTAAACGGGGTTCAGTGGGACAGATAACTGGAAGGGAAAACAGTAAGCGAGATGATGGAATATGTGACAACAATATGCAAGGAAGCTGAGGAGAGGTTTGTACCCAAGGGTCACAGAAACAATGAAAAAGCCAGGATAAGCCTGTGGTTCACCCAAAGGTGCAGGGAGGCCAAAACCAAGTGTGCTAGGGAATTGAAGAAGTATAGAAGGCAAAGGACCCAGGAAAATAAGAAGAGCAGTCGTAGAGCCAGGAATGAATATGCACAGGTAAGAAGGGAGGCCCAACGACAGTACGAAAATGACATAGCAGGGAAAGCCAAATCAGACCCGAAGCTGTTGTACAGCCACATCAGGAGGAAAACAACAGTCAAGGACCAGGTGTACAGGCTAAGGAAGGAAGGAGAGATAACATGAAATGACTGCGAAGTGTGTGAGGAACTCAACATGAGATTCAAACAAGTGTTCACCGAGGAGACAGAAGGGACTCCAGAAAGACGGAGAGGTGGGGTACACCACCGAGTGTTGGACACAATACATGCAACCGAGGAAGAAGTGAAGAGGCTGCTGAGTGAGCTAGATACCTCAAAGGCGACGGGGCCGGATCACATCTCTCCATGGGTCCTGAGAGAGGGAGCTGAGGCGCTATGTGTACCCCTAACAACAATATTCAACACATCTATCGAAACAGGGAGACTACCTGAGGTATGGAAGACAGCAAATGTAGTCCCAATTTTTAAAAAGGAGACAGACATAAGCACTAAACTACAGACCAGTGTCACTGACATGTATAGTATGCAAAGTCATGGAGAAGATTATCAGGAGAAGAGTGGTGGAAATCCTGTGTCACAAACCTTCTGGAGTTCTATGACAGGGTGACAGCAGTAAGACAAGAGAGAGAGGGGTGGGTAGATTGCATTTTCTTGGACTGTAAGAAGGCGTTTGGCACAGTTTCACAAAAGAGATTAGTGCAAAAGCTGGAGGACCAGACACGGATAACAGAGAAGGTACTCCAATGGATCTGGGAATACCTGTCAGGAAGACAGCAGCGAGTCATGGTTCGTGAGGAGCTGTCAGAGTGGGCGCCTGTGACGAGTGGGGTTCCACAGTGGTCAGTCATTGGACCAGTGCTGTTTTTGGTATTTTTGAACGACATGACGGAAGGAACAGCCTCAAAGTGTCCCTGTTTGCAGATGATGTGAAGTTGATGAGAAGAATTCAATCGGACGAGGACCAGGCAGAACTACAAAGGGATCTGGACAGGCTGCAAGCCTGGTCCAGAAATTGGCTCTTGGAGTTCAACCCAACAAAGTGCAAAGTCATGAAGATTGGGGAATGGCAAAGAAGACCGCAGATTTAGTAGAGTCTAGGGGGCCAGAGACGACAAACCTCACTCAAGAAAAAAAAGCTTGGGGTGAGTATAACACCAGGCACATCTCCTGAGGCGCATATCAACCAAATAACTGCTGCAACATATGGGCGCCTAGCAAACCTAAGAACAGCATTTTGACATCTTAATAAGGAATCGTTCCTTATGAAGATGTACACTGTACACTGTGTACGTTAGGCCCATACTGGAGTATGCAGCACCAGTTTGGAACCCACACCTAGCCAAGCACATAAAGAAACTAGAAAAAGTGCAAAGGTTTGCAACAAGACTTGTCCCGGAGCTAATGGGTACGTCCTACGAGAAGAGGTTAAGGGAAATCGACCTGACAAAACTGGAGGACAGGAGAGAAAGGGGGACATGATAACGACAAATAAAATACTGAGGAATTGACAAGGTGGACAGAGACAGAATGTTCCAGAGAGGGACACAACAACAAGGGGTCACAGTTGGAAGTTGAAGAATCAGATGAATCACAGGGATGTTAGGACGTATTTCTTCAGTCACAGAGTAGTCAGGAAGTGGAATAGCTTGGGAAGTGATGTAGTGGAGGCAGGATCAATTCATAGCTTCAAGTATAGGTAAGATAAGGCTCATGGCGAAGGGAGAGTGACCCAGTAGCGGCTAGTGAAGTGGCGGGGCCAGGAGCTATGAATCGACCCCTGCAACCACAACTAGGTGAGTACAACTACGTGAGTACACACACACACACACACAAACAGCACATACATTACAACACCTAACCTGTCTGACTGTCTCTCTCCCTATCCCTTTACCCCCTCCCCTTCCCACTCTCCACCTTTCATCACTCTGCCCCATCATTTATAACATGTGTGGTGATGGCGCATGACGTAGCATGCGCGCTGACATGGCATGAATTTTATTTTTTTCCTTTTTTTTTATATAAATTTCTTATATATTTATTTTTAATATATTAATAATTCACCATTTGAGATCATAGCACAATTGACAGAGCTAATATAGTCTGAGAACCAATCAGGAACCTTCTCTGGGAAGCAGTGCTGACAAGGCATAACTTACTTTGTGTCGGTCAAGACACATCAGCCAATAAAATGTTCTATTCTTACGCTAATATCAATAATAAGGCTTATTTACCTATCACAATTGATCTATTATGGCATAAGGCGACATATTAATAGCATAGAAACATAAAAAATACACCAGAATAAATACTACGTAGCATAATATGACGGCCTCGGTGCTGGTAGTGGAAGGACACCACTGACCATAAGGCTTATTATCCATTCTCTTGTCACTATTTTGAGAGAAAACGGATCTAGCCGAGGGTAAACTGTAATAGACACTCATAGCTTACGAAAACAGTGAAAAAAAAGAGGATTTTTCGGGAAAAAAAAATCCCCGAGTACTTGGGCAGCTGAACGTTTCGGCCATTATCAGTAAGTTATTTACCTATTTTATGGAACACCATCATTAATAATGACTGAATTGAGGTGATTTCCACAACAAACATGAAAGAATGATTGCTTTACAAGATACCATTTACCTTTTTGAAGTATCCCAAATATTTCCAGATTTGTGTGATGTAAAAAGCCGATATCTTGCTAAATGCAAAACAACCTACAAACTGTATTCTTTTTTAGAATGAAGATAAGCTTTATTATAGAACTAGTACATGGTGAACGATGGAATTATTAAGGGCACTTAGAAAACTCTGTCATCTTTGAATCGGTCATGAGTTCACGAATTTGGACTAGCTCGTGCAAAGGACTACTGGAATATAATTAACAGTAATATGTGATCAGTTTGATACAAAAAGGTAAAACTTGCGTGTTGGTGACGTCTGGCAGCTCCTACTATAACGAAACGGCCGGCCAGCACACTCTTTTGGTTTTTTTTACTGCCTGAAGTTTCAGGCACTTATATCACTGTATTTAGCTTTTCTAGATTTTCCCACCTCCACCACATCAAATGCTATTTTATCACTATTGTTGGCTATGGTAAGGGCGACTGGTGAAGAAAGATTACTGGAAGAATATTTGTATTCCGTTTGTTTATTGCGGCCACTGAAGGTCAAAGAGACATTCGGGTGTGTGCTGATAATCCTTTATTTAGATACAATATAGCGAATGCTCCCAGCTGCATTGTACCTCCTAGTCCTAATATATCATTAATTGTACACTGTACGGATGGAAATCTATAGTGGGTGTGCAGTGCCCCTCTCTACATAACACGAAATTACTGACTTACATATTAGGAAGGTAATTCGTGTGTGTCGGCCCCACGCTCTGTTTACACCCGAGTTTCTCTACCTCACCTACAGGCGGCGCATGGGTGCCGCCAACCCGCCATATTTGACTCACTCTATGTCACGTCATCTACATCCCACATCCCAGCCAGATTTCAGAAGGAAACTCTTCACTCTGTGACATAATCCCGTAGGTACTCCGGCGGACGTCTGTCTCTGCGTGGTCTTTGAGGTGGCGATGCAGGGGTGTGTTGTGAGATGGTCGGGTCGGGTCCTGGCTCTTCTGCCTGTGGGACTGCCTGGTCCATGCACTCTATGGGTGGGTTCGGGTTCATTGCTGTGCCGTGTAACTGTGGAGGTGTAGCTGCTGAGTCGGCATCGGGAGCCTGAGGCAGCTCGCCGTCCTGCACCGCACCACTGGCTGGCGTAGATGGGATGTCGGGAGGCTGATGACAAGTATATGGTGATGACATGGGCTGGTTCGTATTGGCCAGCCCCTGGTTTTGGTGCAGGAACCGCCGATTCCACAAAGTAAGCCGACCCGAGCCATCCACCTTGACCAAGTATTGGTCATACAGCTTTGTTTCCACTATCACACTGGTCCTGTCCCATCTCGTGCTGTGATTTCCGGGCTGGTTTTGCAGAACCACCCGATTACCGGGCGCTAAAGGGAAAAGCTGCCGGGTGTGGTGCTGTAAATCATCGACTTGTTTAGCGAACCTCAGTCAGAGGGCCTCTTCTTGCATGCCCCACGTTTGACGCCACACTGGGTGAATCAATGCGTTGGTGAATACCTGCATCCCTAGGGTGATGGGTAGGAGGTCTCGAAGATTCTTGCCGAAGATGATTTGTGTTGGTGATATGTTAGTCTGAGGGTCTGGCGTGTTTCGATACTGAAGCAAGCCGGCAGTCACTGCCTCGGAGTAGAGGCTGCCATTCGCGTCTGTGTGTGATGTCAGTAAGTGCTTCATAGACTTGACAGCAACCTCCGCCCGCCCGTTGGACTGCAGGTGGTATGCTGATGACAGGCGATGTCTCACGCCACACTGTTGTATAAGTGACGCTGTTTCCTTCGGGTACGCCAAACGATGCAAAGTAATTGAGAAGAGCTGTGATGAAGCCCTTGGCGCTGGACTTAGATGCAACAATGTGCAGCCAGCCACTGAACCTGTCCACAATGACCAAGTACCCAATGCCGCACAACATGCAGAAGTCAGCGGGAATGGCTTGGAAGGGGTTGCTTGGTACACATAGTTGTACTGGCAGCATGCATGGCTGGGAAGGTGACATTCCCTAGCAAGCGTGGCACCTGGACCGTGTGCCCTCGATATCTCTGGTGATGCCGGGCCAAAAGACGGTGCCTAATGCCCTACTGCATGCCACTGGTGCTTTGGTGAGCAGCATGAAGTGTCTGTAGTATGTACCTCATTCTGAAGTGCTTGTGGTATCACGATACTGTGGTCAATCATGACTTCGTCCACGAGAGATAATCTGTCGCGGTACTGCCAGTATGATTGCAGTTCCTCGGGTAAGGCACCGCCGGATGGTGGGAACCCAAACTCGACTAGTGGCGTGAGCAGTTGGAGGTCATGGTCTGCAGAGGTGCCCCTCTTGACTCTCTCCCATGTGACAGCGTCGAGCGAGTCAGAGATGATCTTGCTGCTGTCACGAGTAGTGTCTCCAGGTCATCATGGGTACCTGCCGGGAGCCGGACAGGGGACAGAGTGCACAACTCCCTGGCTGTGTCCATCAGGTCCGTGGCTGATGGATATCGAGATGTTGCATCTGCCGCTGGAATAGTCTTGCCAGGAACGTGCACAATCTGGTACTGCCATATGAGGGTGCGCTGTTTGAGTCTGAAAAGCCTCGGATTGGTGATGTCATCTAGTGCCTGATCCCCAAGAATTTTCACGAGCGGCTTGTGGTCGGTCGTTATGATGAGATCCCGGCACCCCATGGTGAAGAAGCGGCTATCCTCCAGTGCCCACGCGACAGCTAAGGCTTCTCCCTCAATCGGTGCATACCGCTTCTCGGCATAAGCGAGACCCAGCCAGTGTTATCTTCCACCCATCTGCACAACACCCGGGAATAGCACGGTCACAGCTGCAATGTTTCTGGTGTAGCCAAAATCCCTCCCCCGTTCTAGACCAGTAGGGGTTGAGGCACATCTGCTTGCTGGGGTCGAATATCTCGACCCCTATCGCGATCTCATTGATGATTGCCTTTTTCGAGTGATGGAACGCCTCTTCCAGTTCTGGATCCCATTTGAAGCTGATCTTAGGGCTAAGGAGTGGTTTGAACGGTGCCATCATGTCCGTGGTCCTACCGTAGTGTGACAACTGGTTATCAAGCCCAAACCAGGCCCACACATCCGTAATTTTGGAGGGTCTGGGAAATGTCGCGTTGGCATTTAGGTACTTCAGTAGAGGTTTCATTTCGGATTTGGTTATATGAAACCCTGCAAATTCAACTTCCGTTGAGGCAAACTGAAACTTAACTGGGTTGAGGATCACATCATTGCATCCTACGAGTTCCAGGTAATCAATCATTCGCCACAAATGTTCCTTCAAATCTGTGTCCCAAAAGATGGTGTCATACGATTGGCTTTGGGGGACGCACAATGAGGGCATCGTACTGTGTGTGAAGGCGTCCTGAAAAGGGGAAGCCCATTGGCGTTCTGGGGCGGGATCTCAATGGAGTGAAACCGTTCCATGTATCTTGACAGTCTTAAATGTGTTGGTGGAATGGCCTTCCCCTTTTGTGGATGGGTTTGGGAGGGTTTCCTTTCACTGTGGGATTATGTGGTTCAGATCCACTGTATGATGGGTATCCGCGGGTCAAGACCATACGGAAGCCATGTCGCAGGTGTTTTAGAGGCACACGCTCTATGACCTAGTCCCAAATCCCTGTCAAGTTGGCTGCCCCCCGTTGCCAGTGAATGGGACATTTGGAGGTCCCTTTCACCCCCGGTTCCCGGGGTCCCCCGAATCTTTATGGGGGCCCCCATGAGGGGGGCTACTGGTGTGGGATACTTAAGGTCGATGACGCATACCCCTTTCCCAGACCATATCTTCATCTCTGCTGTGGACCAATTTATGGTATAAACAAAATTCCCGGGGTGGGAGGGGGTTTTCGCCATGGACATCCGCATCCGCCACAGTGGGCGGGGCCTTTCAGCATTCCCCCCCTCAGGCCATTGTGCCTGTGGAGAAAAAATTTTAAAGGGGGGGTATTTATACCCTTTTGGGCCCCCCACCTTTTCCCCCCTTGGAAGGGGCCAGAGAGGCGAGTCTAGGGCATAAACAAAACATTCAGACCAGATGTACTGACCACAGTGTACGTGGTCTGCCAATAACAACCATTATTTAGTTAAAGACATTTGAATAAATGTAACTCTTTGCCGTAACAGGAAGATTACAGAAACGTTGTATTAGTTTTAAGAAAATTTCAAACATTTTCCAGTGATTGAAATTTAGGGGGAAAAAAAAAAAAA
>WNWK01012913.1:0-35000 GCA_009830355.1 Cherax destructor
CCTTGGTAGCCACCCTGCCTCGGTGGGATTCGACCGGTTTCTTGAAAGAAAGAATTAGCAAGAACTCATTTAAAATTAAGTCCTTTCCAAAATTTACTTTTATACGTTTGAAGATATATTTTTTTCATTTATGTTAATGTAAAAAAAAAAATTTATCCCAAAAAGAACCTAGGAAACTTACCTAACCATATTATAACAAGCCAATTTAATTTAGCCAAATCCAACTAAATATATTTTAGATAAGTTTACAATAATTTAATATATATATATATATATATATATATATATATATATATATATATATATATATATATATATATATATACCTGGAGAGACCTGAGAGAGTTCCAGGGGTCAACGCCCCTGCGGCCCGGTCTGTGACCAGGCCTCATGTTGGATCAGAGCCTGATCAACCAGGCTGTTACATAAATTTATATATATATATATATATATATATATATATATATATATATATATATATATATATATATGTCGTGCCGATTAGGTAAAACTGGTCAATTATCAAGAACTCATTTAAAATTAAGTCCTTTCTAAAATTTTCTCTTATACGTTTAAAGATATATATTTTTCATTTATGTTAATGTAAAAATTTATAATTTTATACCAAGAGAAACTTTGAAAACTTACCTAACCTTATTATAACAAGCGCAATTTAATTTAGCCTAACCCAACAAAATATATTTTAGATACGTTTACAATAATTTAATAATAAACAAACACAATGAAATATATTTTTTTCGTTAGGTTCAGAATGATTTTTGCGAAATTATTGCATACACAAATTTTCGCTTGTCTTATATGGCAAGAAGAGCGCTGCTATTTAAGCCAAAATCGCAAGTTTTACCTAATCAATTAGTCAAAAGTAGTTAGACTGTTGGGTTTAGTCCTGACTCTTTCTCTTCTACTTCAGATCTTCCTCTCACCGGCTATTCTTCGTCTGTCCCCACTTCCCCCTCGCCCCTAGTGGGTCCTTACCTGAGAGTCTGAACTAACTAACATTACCTAATCGGCACGATATATATATATATATATATATATATATATATATATATATATTGTACCGTGTCGCTGCAGCATTTGCAACCCATGCTTCATACCCATACGGAAGTGTTGGTACCACTATACTCTCGTACATTCCCTTCTTTGTCACAATGTATAACATTCTTTGTCTCCACAGATACCTCAACGCACCACTCACCTTTTTTCCTTTATCAATTCTATGGTTAACCTCATCCTTCATAAACCCATCCGCTAACAAGTCAACTCCCAAATATCTGAAAACATTCACTTCTTCCATACTCCCTCAAATGTGATATATAATTTTTCTTTATTTAAATTGTTTGATACACTCATCACCTTACTCTTATCTATATTCATTTTCAACTTTCTACCTTTACACACCCTCCCAAACTCATCCATTAACCTTTGCAACTTCTCTTTAGAATCTCTCATAAGCACAGTATCATCAGCAAAAAGTATCTGTGTGAACTCCCATTTTGCATTTGATTCCCCATAATTTAATCCCACTCCTCTCCCCAACACCCTAGCATTTACTTCTTTTACAATCTCATCTATAAATATATTAAACAAGTTTCTTTGCAAGAAACTTCTTCATCGCTATCCCACATAGAACTCAAGAATGGAACACTGCAGGTCCTTTAAGTTACCCGAGGTTTTAAACTATCACACTACTTTGAAGACTGTCACATGCAGCATTCTCCACCTGACTAAATCCTATAAATACCCTTGTTTCTTTTATCCAGGTAGATCTGTTTGTGACTCGATAAAGCCCACTGCGTGGGCGAAACGTTGTCAATAAAGGATCACATTATACTGCTTATGTGTTTATCTTTCCATTGTGTCGGTATTTTATACCATTTATTTTCATTAACTTCCCTACTCTTTTTGCTATGTTGGATATGGGTGCTGAAATTATGGTTGTTGTCAAGGTGCAGGCCCAGGAATTTGCCCTCATTATGTTTAGCAATAAGAGTGTTGACAATCATTATGTTCAGTTGTGCAACACCTGTTCTGTTACCAAACATAATATAGAAGGTTTTGTCAGTATTAAGTGTAAGTTTTTAGGCAGTCATCCAGGTTGATATTCTTAGTAGCTCTTCATTAACAATGGTGTTGAGTGTGGCAAGCTTTGGGTGGGAGATGACATACGTCGTGTCGTTGGGAAGATCATTGATGTATAAGAGGAAGAGCAGATGACCAAGGACACTTCCCTGTGGCACTCCAGTATCAAGTGGTCGTGTAGATGAGGTTGAGTCCTTAATGGTGACGTAAGTGCGTGGCCTCTTATACCGTAATGGTCAAGTTTTTGAAGTAGGATGCCGTGGTTTACTGTATCAAAAGCTTTCCTTAGGTCAATAAAGAGTCCTAATGGATATTCCTTATTTTCCAGTGCTGTGTAAAGTAGGTCCAACAATTTTACAATTGCATCGTTTGTGCTTTTGATTTTTCTAAAGACAAATTGGCAGGGGTTGAGTATGCTTTGGGCTGTAATAAACGAATATAATCTCTTGTGCACGATTTTCTCGAAGATTTTGGATAGTAACAGTAAATTTGAAATTGGCCTGTAGTTAATTACATCTGTGGGGTCACCACCTTTGTGTATTGGTGTAACCCTTGCTGTCTTGAGGGGTGCCGGGAAAATGCTAGTTTCTAATGATTTGTTAAAAAGTAGTGAAATAGCAGGCGAAAGGACATGAGACAGATTCCCTGATTTATTTTTAAGTGACTTGATAATCGTGGTGACTTCAGTGGGTTCGGTAGGTGCAAGATAGAAGGAGGTTGGGAAATTTCCAACAACCCTCTATGATCCTATGGCTGAGAAGAAGTCCTTTAACTTGTTCGCTGTATCAATAGGCTGAAGCTGTGTTTCATTCGGTTTAGTTAGGACAATATCCCTATTTTTTTCAGTTTGTGGGTTCCCAAAATCTGAGAGTGTTTTCCAGGTCTTTTTTATATCTCCTCGTTTCAGTGAATCTGCTGGAGTAGTACAATTGTTTGACCTTTCTTATTAGTTTGGTGAGAACTGATACATAGTGTTTAGTAATATCTTTGTGTATTAGGCCCTGTGTATAATGCTTTTCATATTGCTGTTTCTTATCAGTGGATCTTAGTATGTTGTTAGTTAGCCATGGGCAACCTAGCCGTTTAGTGAAAGTAAATTTTCCTTGTATCCCATCTACCTTTTACTTTCACTGTAGCTACAACTAAAAAGTGATCTGATAAATCTGTGGCCTCTCTATAAACATGTATATCCTGAAGTCTACCCAACAGACTTTTATCTACCAATACGTAGTTCAACAAACTACTGTCATTAAGCCCTATATCATATCTTGTATACTTATTTATTCTCTTTTTCCTAAAATATGTGTTAGCTATAAGCAAACTCCTTTCTATACAAAGTTCAGTCAAATGTTCTCCATTATCATTTACACCTGGCACCCCAAACTTACCTACCACACCCTCTCTAAACGCTTCTCCTACTTTAGCATTTAGGTCACCTACCACGATTACTCTCACACTTGGCTCTAAACTTTCTACACACTCGCTTAACATCTCCCAAAATCTCTCTCCTCTACACTGCTCTCTTCTCGACCTGCATACACACTTATTATGACACTTTTCACATACGACCCTTATTGTAATCCACAAAATCCTTGAATTTATACATTCTCCATAGCAGGGTTTATGACCCTCAGATATCAGTGTGTGTGTGTACTCACCTAGTTGTGGTTGCAGGGATCGAGTCATAGCTCCTGAATCCGCTCCTGGCCCCTGTGTGTGTGTGTACTCACCTAGTTGTGGTTGCAGGGGTCGAGTCACAGCTCCTGGCCCCGCCTCTTCACTGGCCGCTACTGGGTCACTCTCCCTGCGCCATGAGCTTTATCATACCTCTGCTTAAAGCTATGTATGGAGCCTGCCTCCACTACATCGATTCCTAAACTATTCCACTTCCCGACCACTCTGTGACTGAAGAAATACTTCCTAACATCTCTGTGATTCATCTGAGTCTTCAACTTCCATCTGTGTCCCCTTGTTACTGTGTCCCATCTTTGGAACATTCTGCCTCTGTCCACTTTGTCAATTCCTTTCTGTATCTTATATGTTGTTATCATGTCCCCCCTATCTATCCTGTCCTCCAGTGTCGTCAGGTCGATTTCCCTTAACCTCTCCTCGTAGGACATACCCCTTAGCTCCGCAACTAGTCTTGTTGCAAACCTTTGCACTTTCTCGAGCTTCTTCACGTGCTTGGCTAGGTGTGGGTTCCAAACTGGTGCAGCATACTCCAGTATGGGCCTAACGTACACAGTGTACAGGGTCCTGAACGATTCTTTATTAAGATGTCGGAATGCTAGGCGCCCATATGCTGCAGCAGTTAGTTGGTTGATGTGCGCCTCAGGAGATGTTCCTGGTGTTATACTCACCCCAAGATCTTTTTTCTTGATTGAGGTTTGCAGTCTCTGGCCCCCTAGACTGTACTCCGTCTGCGGTCTTCTCTGCCCTTTCCCAATCTTCATGTCTGCACTTGGTGAGGTTGAATTCCAGGAGCCAGTTGTTGGACCAGGCTTGCAGCCTGTCCAGATCCCTTTGTAGTTCTGCCTGCTCCTCGTTCGATTGAATTCTTCTCATCAACTTCACATTATCTGCAAACAGGGACACTTCGGAGTCTATTCCTTCCGTCATGTCATTCACAAATACCAGATACAGCACCGGTCCTAGGACTGATCCCTGTGGCACCCCGCTCGTTACAGGCGCCCACTGTGACACCTCGCCACGTACCATAACGCGCTGTTGGTCTTCCTGACAGGTATTCCCTGATCCATTGGAGTGCCTTCCCTGTTATTCCTGCCTGGTCCTCCAGCTTTTGTACTAATCTCTTGTGTGAAAATGTGTCAAACGCCTTCTTACAGTCCAAGAAAATGCAATCTACCCACCCCTCTCTCTCTTGCCTTACTGCCGTCACCCTGTCATAGAACTCCAGTAAGTTTGTGACGCAGAATTTCCATGCGGGCTGTCGTTGATAAGCTCATTCCTTTGTAGGTGCTCCACCACTCTTCTGATAATCTTCTCCATGACCTTGCATACTATACATGTCTGTGACACTGGCCTGTAGTTTAGTGCTTCGTGTCTGTCTCTTTTTTTAAAAATTGGGACTACATTTGCTGTCTTCCATACCTCAGGTAGTCGCCCTTTCGAAAAATGTGTTGGTACACATAGCGCCTCTTCTCCCTCTCTCAGTCCCTATGGAGAAATATTATCTGGGCCCATCGCCTTTGAGGTATCTAGCTCGCTTAGCAACCTCTTCACTTCCTTCTCGGTTGTATGTATTGTGTCCAACACTTGGTGGTGTACCCCGCCTCTCCGTCTTTCTGGAGTCCCTTCTGTCTCCTCTGTGAACACTTCTTTGAATCTCATGTTGAGTTCCTCACACACTTCGCAGTCATTTCTTGTGACTTTCCCTCCTTCCTTCCTCGGCCTGATCACCTGGTCCTTGACTGTTTTTCTCCTCCTGATGTGGCTGTATAACAGCTTTGGGTCGGATTTGGCTTTCGCTGCTATGTCATTATCGTATTGTCTGTGGACCACCCTTCTTACCTGTACATATTCATTTCTGGCTCTACAACTGCTCTCCTTATTCTCATGAGTCCTTTGCATTCTATACTTCTTCCATTCCCTAGCACACTTGGTTTTGGCTTCCCTACACCTTTGGGTGAACCACTGGCTTATCTTGTTTTTTTTCATTATGCCTGTTACCCTTAGGTGCAAACCTCCCCTCAGCTTCTTTGCATATTGTAGTCATGTATTCCATCATCTCGTTTACTGACTTTCCTGCAAGCTCTCTGTCCCACTGAACTCCATGCAGGAAGTTCTTCATGCCTACATAGTCCCCTTTCTTGAAGTTTGGCTTTATTCGTTCGGTCCTTCCTGCTTCCCCTCCACTTGTAACTCTACTAAGTATTCGAAGCTTAGAACCACATGATCACTGGCCCCAAGGGGTCTTTCATATGTGATGTCATCAATATCTGCGCTACTCAAGGTTAATGCTAGGTCCAGTCTTGCTGGTTCATCCTCTCCTCTCTCTGGTAGTGTCCCTTACGTGTTGGTACATGAGATTTTCCAGTACCACCTCCATCATCTTCGCCCTCCACGTTTCTTTTCCCCCATGTGACTCCAAGTTCTCCCAATCGATTTCCTTGTGGTTGAAGTCACCCATGATCAGTAGCTTTGCCCTGCTCGCATGAGCCCTTCTGGCAACTTCGGCCAGTGTGTCAACCATCGCTCTATTACTCTCATCATACTCTTGCCTTGGCGTCCTGCTGTTCTGTGGTGGGTAATACATCACTGCAATTACCACCTTGGGACCTCTGGACTGAAGCATTCCTATTCGAGAGAGGGAGCAAGATGGAGAGAGAGGAGAGAGAAAGTGTAGGGAGGGTGAGTGGGTGGGGGAGTTGTAAGGGGAGAGGGAGGGAGGGGGCCAGGGAGAGTGATGGAGGGAGAGTGGGAAGGGGCTAGAGGGAAAGGGGTGGAAGGAGGGAGAGGAAGAGAAGAGAGGGGAAAGAACGAGAGAGAGAGAGGAGGAGTATATATATGAGAGGGGAAGAGCGAGAGAGGTGTGTGTGTGTGTGTGATGAGTGTGTGTGTTGTGTGTGAGTGTGTGTGTGTGTGTGTGTTGTGTGTGTGTGTGTGTGTTTTGATGTGTGTGTGTGTGTGTGTGTGTGTGTGTGTGTGTGTGTGTGTGGTGTGTGTGTGTGTGTGTGTGTGTGTGTGTGGTGTGTGTGTGTGTGTGTGTGTGTGTGTGTGTGTGTTTGTGTGTGTGTGTGTGTGTGTGAGTGTGTGTATGAGTGTGTGTGTGTGTGAGTGTGTGTGTGTGTGTGTGTGTGTGTGTGTGAGTGTGTGTGTGGGTATGTGAGTGAGGGTGTTGAAACACTCATATACATAGTGCAGGTTATCACTGTAACTTTGATGTGCTGCTGAAGGAATAACACAGTCTAATGATCTCATATAGTGTGTACAATGTTTTTTCGAGAGACACAAGTCACTTGATTAACTTGGAATTAAGTGCGCCTTTCAGTCTTAGACAAATAGACTAATTAAGCTTATCAGTTCTCATTGATCTGCGTCAGCATGGTGCAGTTCTTCTAAGAATATAATAACAGGAGTTTATAGTCACAATACAGCTGTAGCAAATCACAATAAACTCATCAATTGAAAAAAAAAAAATTAGTAAATGGTGAGAAAATAAAGAAATAATAAGAAATTAAATTGTTTTACAAGTTATCAAGATGCAAGAAGGTGCGTCCACATTTTTGGTTTTCTTACCTTGCATAATCTGGTAAGGGAAATATTCTCCTTATTTCTGTTCTTCGTTGCTCCCAACATCTATTGTCAGGGGTTTCTGTCGTCAAGGGTTTCTGTCGTCAAGGGTTTCTGTCGTCAAGGGCATCTGTTGTCAAGTGTTTATGTTGTCAAGGGTTACTGTCGTCAAGGGTTTCTGTCGTCAAGGGTTTCTATCGTCAAGGATTTCTGTCATAAAGGGTTCTGTCAAGGGTTTCTGTCGACAAGAGTTTCTGTAGTCAAGGGTTTCTGTCGCCAAAGGTTTCAGTCGTAAAGGGTTTCTGTCGTAAAGGGTTTCTGACGTCAAGGGTTTCTGTCAAGGGTTTCTGTCGTCAAGGGTTTCTGTCGTCAAGGGTTTCTGTCGTCAAGGGTTTCTGTCGTCAAGGGTTTCTGTCGTCAAGGGTTTCTTTCTCAAGTTTGAAATTTAATTTGCTCGCAGTTCATTCCTTTTTCTTGGCACTGGTGAGACAGCTGACACTAAAACATATCTTTTTCTTGGCACTGGTGAGATAGCTGACACTAAAACATATCTTTTTCTTGGCACTGGTGAGACAGCTGACACTAAAACTTATCTTTTTCTTGGCACTGGTGAGACAGCTGACACTAAAACATAACTTTTTCTTGGCACTGGTGAGACAGCTGACACTAAAACATAACTTTTTCTTGGCACTGGTGAGACAGCTGACACTAAAACTTATCTTTTTCCTGGCACTGGTGAGACAGCTGACACTAAACCTTATCTTTTTATTGGCACTGGTGAGACAGCTGACACTAAAACTTATCTTTTCTTTGGCACTGGTGAGACGGCTGACACTAAAACTTATCTTTTTCCTGGCACTGGTGAGACAGCTGACACTAAAACTTATCTTTTCTATGAATCTAGAGAATGCAGACATTCCATAAGTTTATCCTTTTCAAAAATTTATATGGGTCTTAGCGGCTTCACAGAAGCAATATTACTAAGTGGCTGTGTATTAACACATCATCACCTAACATAGACACGACGCTGTTTCTGAAGAATCTTCTCTTTCCCAGTAGGGTACAATCAAAAGCTGTTTTTATTACGAAATGTATAACTTGACCTTATTTTCTCTGTCTTTTTTGGTCTAGGATAATTTGTTGATTTTCAGAGGAAATTATTTGATCACATGATAACGGCTACAAGTGTAGTAAGTCATGGAAGTAAACAAGGCTACAAGTGTAGTAAGTCATGGAAGTAAACAAGGCTACAAGTGTAGTAAGTCATGGTAGTAAACAAGGCTACAAGTGTAGTAAGTCATGGAAGTAAACAAGGCTACAAGTGTAGTAAGTCATGGTATTAAACAAGGCTACAAGTGTAGTAAGTCATGGAAGTAAACAAGGCTACAAGTGTTGTAAGTCATGGAAGTAAACAAGGCTACAAGTGTAGTAAGTCATGGTAGTAAACAAGGCTACAAGTGTAGTAAGTCATGGAAGTAAACAAGGCTACAAGTGTAGTAAGTCATGGTATTAAACAAGGCTACAAGTGTAGTAAGTCATGGAAGTAAACAAGGCTACAAGTGTTGTAAGTCATGTATTAAACAAGGCTACAAGTGTAGTAAGTCATTGAAGTAAACAAGGCTACAAGTGTAGTAAGTCATTGAAGTAAACAAGGCTACAAGTGTAGTAAGTCATGGTAGTAAACAAGGCTACAAGTGTAGTAAGTCATGGTATTAAACAAGGCTACAAGTGTAGTAAGTCATTGAAGTAAACAAGGCTACAAGTGTAGTAAGTCATTGAAGTAAACAAGGCTACAAGTGTAGTAAGTCATGGTAGTAAACAAGGCTACAAGTGTAGTAAGTCATGGTATTAAACAAGGCTACAAGTGTAGTAAGTCATTGAAGTAAACAAGGCTACAAGTGTAGTAAGTCATTGAAGTAAACAAGGCTACAAGTGTAGTAAGTCATGGAAGTAAACAAAGCTACAAGTGTAGTAAGTCATGGAAGTAAACAAAGCTACAAGTGTACTAAGTCATGGTAGTAAACAAAGCTACAAGTGTACTAAGTCATGGAAGTAAACAAAGCTACAAGTGTAGTAAGTCATGGAAGTAAACAAAGCTACAAGTGTACTAAGTCATGGAAGTAAACAAAGCTACAAGTGTACTAAGTCATGGTAGTAAACAAGGCTACAAGTGTAGTAAGTCATGGAAGTAAACAAAGCTACAAGTGTACTAAGTCATGGAAGTAAACAAAGCTACAAGTGTAGTAAGTCATGGAAGTAAACAAGGCTACAAGTGTAGTAAGTCATTGAAGTAAACAAGGCTACAAGTGTAGTAAGTCATTGAAGTAAACAAGGCTACAAGTGTACTAAGTCATGGAAGTAAACATTAAGCTGGCTCTTAGTTGTTTATCCCAAGAAGAACATTGATGGTAAAATAAAGGCAATCATTATATGATTATCAGAATACATCAAGAAAGTCGACTTACCACGTTATCTCGAGGATAAAAATGGTTGACCAGGAAGTGAATAACATCATGATGGTCTTCCATCGTCAGCACCACATACTCCAGCTCCCGTACCTCACTCATCTTCATCTCTGACTCAACCTGAGTGCCAGATAAATGATTATTAACACTCAGTTGTTTCTCTCCTTGTAAACACTGTTTAAGTGATGTTTCACTTCTCACTAATACTGTGTATGTGATGTTTCACCCCCCAGTAACACTGTGTATGTGATGTTTCACCCCCCAGTAACACTGTGTATGTAATGTTTCACCCCCAGTAACACTGTGTAAGTGATGTTTCACCCCCCAGTAACACTGTGTATGTGATGTTTCACCTCTCAGTAACACTGTGTATGTGATGTTTCACCCCCAGTAACACTGTGTATGTAATGTTTCACCTCTCAGTAACACTGTGTATGTGATGTTTCACCCCCCCAGTAACACTGTGTATGTAATGTTTCACCTCTCAGTAACACTGTGTATGTGATGTTTCACCTCTCAGTAACACTGTGTATGTGATGTTTCACCTCTCAGTAACACTGTGTATGTGATGTTTCACCTCTCAGTAACACTGTGTAAGTGATGTTTCACCTCTCAGTAACACTGTGTATGTGATGTTTCACCTCTCAGTAACACTGTGTAAGTGATGTTTCACCTCTCAGTAACACTGTGTAAGTGATGTTTCACCCCTCAGTAACACTGTGTAAGTGATGTTTCACCTCTCAGTAACACTGTGTAAGTGATGTTTCACCTCTCAGTAACACTGTGTAAGTGATGTTTCACCACTCAGTAACACTGTGTAAGTGATGTTTCACCCCCCAGTAACACTGTGTAAGTGATGTTTCACCCCTCAGTAACACTGTGTATGCAATGTTTCACCCCTCAGTAACACTGTGTAAGTGATGTTTCACCCCCCCAGTAACACTGTGTAAGTGATGTTTCAACCCTCAGTAACACTGTGTAAGTGATGTTTCACCCCCAGTAACACTGTGTAAGTGATGTTTCACCCCCAGTAACACTGTGTAAGTGATGTTTCACCCCCCCAGTAACACTGTGTAAGTGATATTTCACCCCTCAGTAACACTGTGTAAGTGATGTTTCACCCCTCAGTAACACTGTGTAAGTGATGTTTCACCTCTCAGTAACACTGTGTAAGTGATGTTTCACCCCTCAGTAACACTGTGTATGTGATGTTTCACCCCTCAGTAACACTGTGTAAGTGATGTTTCACCTCTCAGTAACACTGTGTAAGTGATGTTTCACCTCTCAGTAACACTGTGTAAGTGATGTTTCACCCCTCAGTAACACTGTGTAAGTGATGTTTCACCTCTCAGTAACACTGTGTAAGTGATGTTTCACCACTCAGTAACACTGTGTAAGTGATGTTTCACCCCCCAGTAACACTGTGTAAGTGATGTTTCACCCCTCAGTAACACTGTGTATGCAATGTTTCACCCCTCAGTAACACTGTGTAAGTGATGTTTCACCCCCCAGTAACACTGTGTAAGTGATGTTTCAACCCTCAGTAACACTGTGTAAGTGATGTTTCACCCCCAGTAACACTGTGTAAGTGATGTTTCACCCCCAGTAACACTGTGTAAGTGATGTTTCACCTCTCAGTAACACTGTGTAAGTGATGTTTCAACCATCAGTAACACTGTGTAAGTGATGTTTCACCCCTCAGTAACACTGTGTAAGTGATGTTTCAACCATCAGTAACAGTGTAAGTAATGTTCAAAAACAATGTAGGTGATGTTTCACTCGTCAAAGTGATATTGAATATCATCATATTGACAGAACAGTGATATTGAACATCATCATATTGACAGAACAGTGATATTGAACATCATCATATTGACAGAACAGTGATATTGAACATCATCATATTGACAGAACAGTGATATTGAACATCATCATATTGACAGAACAGTGATATTGAACATCATCATTTTGACAGAACAGTGATATTGAACATCATCATATTGACAGAACAGTGATATTGAACACCATCACATTGACAGAACAGTGATATTGAACATCATCATTTTGACAGAACAGTGATATTGAACATCATCATATTGACAGAACAGTGATATTGAACACCATCATATTGACAGAACAGTGGTATTGCACATTATCATATTGACAGAACAGTGATATTGAACACCATCATATTGAAAGAACAGTGATATTGAACACTATCATATTGACAGAACAGTGATATTGAACACCATCATATTAACAGAACAGTGATATTGAACATCATCATACTGACAGAACAGTGATATTGAACACCATCATATTGAAAGAACAGTGATATTGAACACTATCATATTGACGGAACAGTGATATTGAACATCATCATATTGACAGAAGAGTGATATTGAACACCATAATATTGACAGAACAGTGATATTGAACACCATCATATTGGCAGAACAGTGATATTGAACACCATCATATTGACAGAACAGCTATATTGAACATCATATTGACAGAACAGTGATATTGAACATCACATTGACAGAACAGTGATATTGAACATCATCATATTGACAGAACAGTGATAGTGAATACCATCATACTGACAGAACAGTGATATTGAACATCATCATATTGGCAGAACAGTGATATTGAACACCATCATATTAACAGAACAGTGATATTGAACATCATCATTTTGAGAGAACAGTGATATTGAACAAATAAACATAACTTTGTTTCAAAAATATAAAAATAATGAAGTATGAATAAAAAAAATTAATTGAATTGAGGAGAGTCATGTGTACATACTACTAACACCAGGAGTCATGTGTACATACTATTAACACTAGGAGAGTCATGTGTACATACTATTCACACTAGGAGAGTCATGTGTACATACTATTAACACTAAGAGAGTCATGTGTACATACTATTAACACTAGGAGTGTCATGTGTGCATACTACTAACTCCACTAGAGTCATATGTACATACTACTAACACCAGGAGAGTCATGAGTACATTATATTAACACTAGGAGAGTCATGTGTACATACTACTAACATCAGGAGAGTCATGTGTACATACTACTAACACCAGGAGAGTCATGTGTACATACTACTAACACCAGGAGAGTCATGTGAACATACTATTAACACTTTGGAGAGTCATCTGTACATACTACTAACACCAGGAGAGTCATGTGTACATACTACTAACATCATGAGAGTCATGTGTACATACTACTCACACCAGGAGAGTAAAATGAGAATGACATAGCATCAAAAACCAAATCTGACCCAATGTTGTTATACAGTCACATCAGGAGGAAAACAACAGTCAAGGACCAGGTAATCAGGCTGAGGAAGGAAGGAGGGGAGCTCAGAAAGAGTGACCAGGAAGAATCTGTTAACACAAGATTAGAGAAGTATTCACAGTGGAGACTGTAGCGTGCACCAGCAAGTGCTGGACACACTGCACATAACCAAGGGAGGAGGTGAAGAAGCTGCTAGGTGAACTAGATACCTCGGATATCTAGTTCACCTAAATACTTCGGGTATCTAGTTCACCATGGGTCCTGAGAGAGGGAGCAGAGGAACTGCGTGTGCAGCTAGAAGTAATCTTTAATAAATCTATCGAAAAAGGCAAAATGCTTGAGGTATGGTTAGCTTAATATCTTTATGCATCCCATACCCATCCTGTGGGCGGTAGTCAAAAGATTACAGAGGAACTTAAAAGGTCCAGGGACTGGACCCCAAAGTTTTGATAGCTGAGCAAGTTACAAAGGTAATGAACTCCAGGTAGATCTGGTCACAATCATGACAAGTTACAAAAGTATTTACAGATTACAGAGGTACATAATGCGTCAAGAGACTGGGGCCCCAAAGTTTTGATTGCTGAACAAGGTACAAAGGTAATGACCTCACAAGTTTCAAAGGTAATGAATCATGAAAGTAAGTAAATTTACTTACTTACGTTTATACATGGTTACAATCATGAACAAATTATAAAGTAATGAGCAATTCTCACGTCCACACCCGGTCACAACTGTAATGAGTTCTTGCTCCCACAGACCCCCAAAACATAGTGTTGGAGAGGAAACTAAAGGTATGGTATACCAACGCTGACAAAATAACAAATAAGTGGGAGGAGTGGCAAGAAAGAGTCAAAGAGGCATCACCAGACATCATAGCTCTCACAGAAACCAAGCTCACAGGTATGATAACAGATGCCATCTTTCCAACGGGATATCAGATCCTGAGGAAAGACAGAGGGAACAGAGGGGTGGAGGAGTGGCACTGCTGACCAAAAACCGGTGGGATTTTGATGTGCTGCAGATAGGAGACAGAGGAGGAGCTGGGGATTACATAGTAGGAATGCTTCAGTCTGAGGCCCCAAGGTGGTAATAACAGTGATGTGTACCCCACCACAGAACAGCAGAAGGCCAAGGCAAGAGTATGATGAGAGAAATAGAGCGATGATTGACACACTGACTGAAGTGGCCAGAAGGGCTCATGCGAGCAGGGCGAAGCTACTGATCATGGGTGACTTCAACCACAAGGAAATCGATTGGGAGAACTTGGAGTCACATGGGGGCCAAGAAACGTGGAGGGCTAAGATGATGGAGGTGGTACTGGAAAACTTTATGTACCAACACGTAAGGAACACTACCAGAGAGAGAGGAGAGGATGAACCAGCGAGACTGGACATAATATTCACCTTGAGTAGTGCAGATATTGAGGACATCACATATGAAGGACCCCTTGGGGCCAGAGATCATGTGGTTTTAAGCTTCGAATACACAGAGTTACAAGTGGAGGGGGAAGCAGGAAGGGCCGGATGAATGAAGCCAAACTACAAGGGGACTACGTGGGCATGGAGAACTTCCTGAACGGAGTTCAGTGGAACAGAGAACTGGCAGGGAAGTCAGTAAACGAGATGATGGAATATGTGACAACAGTATGCAAGGACGCTGAGGAGAAGTTTGTACCCAAGGGTAACAGGAATAATGAAAAACCCAGGATGAGCCAGTGGTTCACCCAAAGGTGCAGGGAAGCCAAAACCAAGTGTGCTAGGGAATGGAAGAAGTATAGAAGGCAAGGGACCCAGGAGAATAAAGAGAGCAGTTGTAGAGCCAGAAATGAATATGCACAGATAAGAAGGGAGGCCCAACGACAATATGAAAATGACATAGCAGCGAAAGCCAAATCTGACCCAAAGCTGTTGTACAGCCACATCAGGAGGAAAACACCATTCAAGGACCAGGTAATCAGGCTAAGGAAGGAAGGAGGAGAGATCACAAGAAACGACTGCGAAGTATGTGAGGAACTCAACATGAGATTCAAAGAAGTGTTCACAGAGGAGACAGAAGGAACTCCAGAAAAAACGGAGAGGTGGGGTGCACCACCAAGTGCTGGACACAATACATGCAACCGAGGAAGAAGTGAAGAGGCTGCTGAGTGAACTAGATACCTCAAAGGCAATGAGGCCGGACAACATCTCTCAATGGGTCTTGAGAGAGGGAGCAGAGGCACTATGTGTACCCCTAACAACAATATTCAACACATCTATCGAAACAGGGAGATTACCTGAGGTATGGAAAATAGCAAATGTAGTCCCAATTTTTTAAAAAGGAGACAGACATGAAGCACTAAACTACAGACCAGTGTCACTGACGTGTATAGTATGGGTAAATCATTGAGTCATGGAGAAGATTATCAGGAGAAGAGTGGTAGAACACCTAGAAAGGAATGCGCTTATCAACGACGGCCAACACGGTTTCAGGGACGGGAAATCCAGTGTCACAAACATACTGGAGTTCTCTGACAGGGTGACAGCAGTAAGACAAGAGAGAGATGGGTGGGTAGACTTCATTTTCTTGGACTGTAAGAAGGCGTTTGACACAGTTCCACACAAGAGATTAGTGCAAAAGCTGGAGGACCAGGCAGGAATAACAGGGAAGGCACTACAATGGATCAGGGAATACCTGTCAGGAAGAAAGCAGCGAGTCATGGTACGTGGCGAGGTGTCAGAGTGGGCGCCGGTGACGAGTGGGGTTCCACAGGGGTCAGTCCTAGGACCGGTTCTGTTATTTGTGAACGACATGACGGAAGGAATAGACTCCGAAGTGTCCCTGTTTGTAGATGATGTGAAGTTGATGAGAAGAATTCATTCGGACGAGGACCACGACACTGTACACCGTGTATGTCAGACCCATACTGGAGGATGCAGCATCATTATGGAACCCACACCAGGTCAAAGACGATTGGAAATTGGAGAAAATGCAAAAGTTTGCAACAAGACTAGTCCAGGAGCTAAAGGATATATCCTAAGAAGACAGGTTAACGGAACTCAACCTGATGACACTAGAGGATAGAAGGGATAGGGAGGATATAATAACGATGTATAAAATATTGGAAGGAAGTGACCATGACCTTCCCCAACACCCACCTCCATGACCTTCCCAAACACCCACCTCCATGACCTTCCCCAACACCCACCTCCATGACCTTCCCCAACTCCCACCTCTATGACTTTCCCCAACACCCACCTCCATGACCTTACCCAACACCCACCTCCATGACCTTCATCAACACCCACCTCTATGACCTTCCCAAACACCCACCTCCATGACCTTCCTCAACACACACCTCAATGACCTTCCCCAACAACCACCTCCATGACCTTCCCCAACACCCACCTCCATGACCTTCCCCAACTCCCACCTATATGACCTTCCCCAACACCCACCTCCATGACCTTCCCCAACACCCACCTCAATGACCTTCCCCAACACCCACCTCCATGACCTTGCCAACTCCCACCTCCATGACCTTCTCCAACACCCACCTCCATGACCTTCCCAAAAATCCACCTCTATGACCTTCCCAACACCCACCTCCATGACCTTTCCCAACACCCACCTCCATAACCTCCCAAAACATCCACCTCCATGACCTTCCCCAACTCCCACCTCCATGACCTTCCCCAACTCCCACCTCCATGACCTTACCCAACTCCCACCTCCATGACCTTCCCCAACTCTCACCTCCATGACCTTCCCCAACTCCCACCTCCAGGACCTTCCCCATCGACCTCCAAAACGTTCTCTACCACCCACCTACATGACTTTCATCTCCCACCTACCTCCATAACCTTTGTAAGGGTTCTGGTGCATAATAACCCAAGTTATGTATTTGTAAATACATGTTTGAAAGATTCTTAGCTTCAGTGACGACTCAACGACCCTCAGCTACCACCTGGTCGTTTCTTCGTGGAGCTTCTATACTCTATCCCTCAGCTGATCCGGGATAAAGGGGGATTAAGGATTTGCCCCAAAAGTGCATATATTTCAGCATTTCACTTTAGTAAATTAATGCTGAATTAAATTTCACTTACTTGTTTGGACTCAATGACCCGTATTTAATGGAGTGTATTTTTAAATTTAGGCACAATACGCCGAGGACGAGGACCAGGCAGAACTACTAAGGGATCTGGACAGGCTGCAGGCCTTGTCCAACAATTGGCTCCTAGAGATCAACCCCATCAAGTGCAAAGTCATGAAGATTGAGGAAGGACAAAGAAGACTGCAGACGGAGTACAGTCTAAGGGCCAAAGACTACAAACCTCAAAGAAAAAAATCTTGTGAGTTTAACACCAGACACATCTCCTGAGGCGCACATCAACCATATAATTGCTGCAGCATATGGGCGCCTAGCAAACCTAAGAACAGCATTCCGACATCTTAATAAGGAATCGTTCAGGACCCTGTGCACAGTGTACATTAGGACCATATTGGAGTATGCAGCACCAGTTTGGAACCCACACCTAGCCAAGCACATAAAGAAACTAGAGAAAGTGCAAAGGTTTGCAACAAGACTATTCCCGGAGCTAAGGGGTATGTCCTACGGGGGAAGGTTAAGGAAATCGACCTGACGACACTGGGGGACAGGAGAGATAGGGAAACATGATAACGACATTTAAAATACTGAGAGGAATTGACAAGGTTGACAGAGACAGAATGTTCCAGAGCTTGGACACAGCAACAAGGGGACACAGTTGGAAGTTGAAGACAGATGAATCACAGGATGTTATGAAGTATTTCTTCAGTCACAGAGTGGGGTTAGGAAGTGGAATAGTTTGGGAAGTGATGTAGTGATGGCAGGATCCATTCATAGCTTTAAGAAGAGGTATGATAAAGCTCATGGCGCAGGGAGAGTGACCCAGAATCGGCCAGTGAAGAGGCGGGGCCAGGAGCTATGGGTCGACCCTGCAACCACATCTAGGTGAGTACACACACACACACACACATGGTACGTGATGATTTATCACAGTGGGGGCCTGTGACGAGCGGGGTCCCACAGGGGTCAGTCCTAGGCCCAGTATATGTGAATGACATGACGGAATGGGATAGACTGAGAAGTGTCCCTGTTCGCAGATATGAAGTTAATGAGGAGAATTAAATCAGATGAGGATCAGACCTGGACAGGCTGGACCCCTGGTCCAGCAACTGGCTTCTCGAATTTAACCCCGCCAAATGCAAAGTCATGAAGATCGGGGAAGGTCAAAAAGACCGTAGAGTATAGGCTAGCTGGCCAAAGACTGCAAACCTCGCTCATGGAGAAAGATCTTGGGGTGAGTATAACACCGAGCACGTCCCCGGAAGCACACATCAACCAGATAACTGCTGCAGCATATGGGCGCCTGGCAAACCTGAGAATAGCGTTCCGATACCTTAGTAAGGAATCGTTCAAGACACTGTACACCGTGTACGTCAGGCCCATACTAGAGTATGCAGCACCAGTTTGGAACCCACACCTTGTCAAGCACGTCAAGAAATTAGAGAAAGTGCAAAGGTTTGCAACAAGATTAGTTCCAGAGCAAGGGAATGTCCTTCGAAGCAAGGTTAAAGAAAATCGACATGGAAGACAGCAAATGTAGTTCCAATTTTTAAGAAAGGAGAAAGACAGGCAGCACTAAACTACTGACTAGTGTTACTGACACGCATAGTATGTAAAGTCATGAAGATTATCAGGAGAAGAGTATTGGAGCACACTGAAAGGACTGGGCTCATGCATGGCAGTCAGCACGGATTCAGGGGATGGGAAATCCTGTGACACAAATCTATCTTAGTTATACGACAAGGCAGCAGAAGTAAGACAGGGAAGAGAGAGAGAGGGATGGGCAGATTGCATCTAATTGGACTGTATGAAGGCTTTCGTCACTGTACCGCACAAGAGATTGTTTCAAAAACAATGGATCAGGAAATATCTGACAGGAAGGAAAGAACGAGTGTTGGTACGTGATGAGGTGATAGAATGGGCCTGTGTGTCAAGTGGGGTTCCACAAGGGTCAGTCCTAGGTCCAGTGCTGTTTCTTGTATATGGGAATGATATAATGGAAAGAATAGTTTTAGAGGTGTTCCTGTTCGCTGATGATGTGAAACTAATGCTTGGGTCAGTGGCTTAGGCTGGTGGATGACTTGGACCCGCCTTGCATGGGTCAGTAGGCCTGCTGCAGTGTTCCTTCTTTCTTATGCTCTTATGTAAGGGAGTAAATTTTTGGGTAGCTTTCGGAAATGGTGGTTTTGACAAGGACTTGCCTTGTATAGGCCAGTAGGCCTTCTCCAGTGTTCCTCCATTCTTATGTTATGTTCGTAAAGGTAATCTGGACAGGCTGCAAGCCTGGTCCAAAGTTATTTTACAGCTCTATACATCACTAGTGAGACCTCATTTGGATTATGCAGCTCAGTTTTGGTCTCCTTACTACAGGATGGATATAGATTCATTGGAGAACATACAAGAAGAATGACTAAAATGATTTACAGTATAAGAAATCTCCCGTATGAAGATAGACTTAGAGCGTTGAATCTCCACTCTCTGGAGAGACGTAGAATGAGGAGATATCATCGAGGTGTACAAGTGGATGATGGGCATAAACAAAGGAGATATTAATAAAATACTGAGGATATCGAACCAAGTAAGAACCAGAAATAACGGATTTAAATTGGATAAATTTAGATTTAGAAAGGACATAGGCAAGTACTGGTTTTCGAACAGAGTTGTAGATGCGTGGAACAATCTTCCGATTAGGGTGATAGAGGCTAGGACCTTGGGTGGCTTTAAAAGAGATTGGACAAATATAGAGTGGGAGGGGCTGGGTTTGATTGGTGTCGTGAGTACGGGAATAAATTCTTAGATAGTGGTGGTTTTGATATGGACTTGCCTTGTATGGGCCAGTAGGCCTTCTGCAGTGTTCCTACATTCTTATGTTCTTATGTTCTGTCAGATGGCTGTTGGAGCTTAACCCCAACATGTCCAAAGTTATAAAGCTTGCGGAAGAAAAAAGAAGACCGCAGATGGAGTACAGGCTAGGGGATCAAATGCTACAAACCTCAGTTAAAGAAAAGGATCTTGGTGTAAACATTATACCAAGTACGTACCTTCCCTGTGGCGGACATCAATCTTGGTGTAAACATTATACTAAGTACGTACCTTCCCTGAGGCGGACATCATTCTTGGTGTAAACATTATACTAAGTACGTACCTCCCCTGAGGCGGACATCATTCTTGGTGTAAACATTATACTAAGTACGTACCTCCCCTGAGGCGGACATCAATCTTGGTGTAAACATTATACTAAGTACGTACCTTCCCTGAGGCGGACATCATTCTTGGTGTAAACATTATACTAAGTACGTACCTCCCTGTGGCGGACATCAATCTTGGTGTAAACTTTATACCAAGTACGTACCTCCCCTGTGGCGGACATCAATCTTGGTGTAAACATTATACTAAGTACGTACCTTCCCTGAGGCGGACATCATTCTTGGTGTAAACATTATACTAAGTACGTACCTCCCCTGAGGCGGACATCAATCATGTAATTGCTGCAGCATATTGGCGCTCGGCAAACCTGAGAATAGCATTTCGACGTCTAAGTAGTCATTCACGACACTGTACACCGTGTATGTCAGACCCATACTGGAGGATGCAGCATCATTATGGAACCCACACCAGGTCAAAGACGATTGGAAATTGGAGAAAATGCAAAAGTTTGCAACAAGACTAGTCCCGGAGCTAAAGGATATATCCTAAGAAGACAGGTTAACGGAACTCAACCTGATGACACTAGAGGATAGAAGGGATAGGGAGGATATAATAACGATGTATAAAATATTGGAAGGAAGTGACCATGACCTTCCCCAACACCCACCTCCATGACCTTCCCAAACACCCACCTCCATGACCTTCCCCAACACCCACCTCCATGACCTTCCCCAACTCCCACCTCTATGACTTTCCCCAACACCCACCTCCATGACCTTACCCAACACCCACCTCCATGACCTTAAACAACACCCACCTCAATGACCTTCCCAAACACCCACCTCCATGACCTTCCTCAACACACACCTCAATGACCTTCCCCAACAACCACCTCAATGACCTTCCCCAACACCCACCTCCATGACCTTCCCCAACTCCCACCTATATGACCTTCCCCAACACCCACCTCCATGACCTTCCCCAACACCCACCTCAATGACCTTCCCCAACACCCACCTCCATGACCTTGCCAACTCCCACCTCCATGACCTTCTCCAACACCCACCTCCATGACCTTCCCAAAAATCCACCTCTATGACCTTCCCCAACACCCACCTCCATGACCTTTCCCAACACCCACCTCCATAACCTCCCAAAACATCCACCTCCATGACCTTCCCCAACTCCCACCTCCATGACCTTCCCCAACTCCCACCTCCATGACCTTCCCCAACTCCCACCTCCATGACCTTCCCCAACTCTCACCTCCATGACCTTCCCCAACTCCCACCTCCAGGACCTTCCCCATCGACCTCCAAAACGTTCTCTACCACCCACCTACATGACTTTCATCTCCCACCTACCTCCATAACCTTTGTAAGGGTTCTGGTGCATAATAACCCAAGTTATGTATTTGTAAATACATGTTTGAAAGATTCTTAGCTTCAGTGACGACTCAACGACCCTCAGCTACCACCTGGTCGTTTCTTCGTGGAGCTTCTATACTCTATCCCTCAGCTGATCCGGGATAAAGGGGGATTAAGGATTTGCCCCAAAAGTGCATATATTTCAGCATTTCACTTTAGTAAATTAATGCTGAATTAAATTTCACTTACTTGTTTGGACTCAATGACCCGTATTTAATGGAGTGTATTTTTAAATTTAGGCACAATACGCCGAGGACGAGGACCAGGCAGAACTACTAAGGGATCTGGACAGGCTGCAGGCCTTGTCCAACAATTGGCTCCTAGAGATCAACCCCATCAAGTGCAAAGTCATGAAGATTGAGGAAGGACAAAGAAGACTGCAGACGGAGTACAGTCTAAGGGGCCAAAGACTACAAACCTCAAAGAAAAAAATCTTGTGAGTTTAACACCAGACACATCTCCTGAGGCGCACATCAACCATATAATTGCTGCAGCATATGGGCGCCTAGCAAACCTAAGAACAGCATTCCGACATCTTAATAAGGAATCGTTCAGGACCCTGTGCACAGTGTACATTAGGACCATATTGGAGTATGCAGCACCAGTTTGGAACCCACACCTAGCCAAGCACATAAAGAAACTAGAGAAAGTGCAAAGGTTTGCAACAAGACTATTCCCGGAGCTAAGGGGTATGTCCTACGAGGAGAGGTTAAGGGAAATCGACCTGACGACACTGGGGGACAGGAGAGATAGGGGAAACATGATAACGACATTTAAAATACTGAGAGGAATTGACAAGGTTGACAGAGACAGAATGTTCCAGAGCTTGGACACAGCAACAAGGGGACACAGTTGGAAGTTGAAGACAGATGAATCACAGGGATGTTATGAAGTATTTCTTCAGTCACAGAGTGGGGTTAGGAAGTGGAATAGTTTGGGAAGTGATGTAGTGATGGCAGGATCCATTCATAGCTTTAAGAAGAGGTATGATAAAGCTCATGGCGCAGGGAGAGTGACCCAGAATCGGCCAGTGAAGAGGCGGGGCCAGGAGCTATGGGTCGACCCCTGCAACCACATCTAGGTGAGTACACACACACACACACACATGGTACGTGATGATTTATCACAGTGGGGGCCTGTGACGAGCGGGGTCCCACAGGGGTCAGTCCTAGGCCCAGTATATGTGAATGACATGACGGAATGGGATAGACTGAGAAGTGTCCCTGTTCGCAGATATGAAGTTAATGAGGAGAATTAAATCAGATGAGGATCAGACCTGGACAGGCTGGACCCCTGGTCCAGCAACTGGCTTCTCGAATTTAACCCCGCCAAATGCAAAGTCATGAAGATCGGGGAAGGTCAAAGAAGACCGTAGAGTATAGGCTAGCTGGCCAAAGACTGCAAACCTCGCTCATGGAGAAAGATCTTGGGGTGAGTATAACACCGAGCACGTCCCCGGAAGCACACATCAACCAGATAACTGCTGCAGCATATGGGCGCCTGGCAAACCTGAGAATAGCGTTCCGATACCTTAGTAAGGAATCGTTCAAGACACTGTACACCGTGTACGTCAGGCCCATACTAGAGTATGCAGCACCAGTTTGGAACCCACACCTTGTCAAGCACGTCAAGAAATTAGAGAAAGTGCAAAGGTTTGCAACAAAGTTAGTTCCAGAGCAAAGGGGAATGTCCTTCGAAGCAAGGTTAAAGAAAATCGACATGGAAGACAGCAAATGTAGTTCCAATTTTTAAGAAAGGAGAAAGACAGGCAGCACTGAACTACTGACTAGTGTTACTGACACGCATAGTATGTAAAGTCATGAAGATTATCAGGAGAAGAGTATTGGAGCACACTGAAAGGACTGGGCTCATGCATGGCAGTCAGCACGGATTCAGGGGATGGGAAATCCTGTGACACAAATCTATCTTAGTTATACGACAAGGCAGCAGAAGTAAGACAGGGAAGAGAGAGAGAGGGATGGGCAGATTGCATCTATTTGGACTGTATGAAGGCTTTCGTCACTGTACCGCACAAGAGATTGTTTCAAAAACAATGGATCAGGAAATATCTGACAGGAAGGAAAGAACGAGTGTTGGTACGTGATGAGGTGATAGAATGGGCCTGTGTGTCAAGTGGGGTTCCACAAGGGTCAGTCCTAGGTCCAGTGCTGTTTCTTGTATATGGGAATGATATAATGGAAAGAATAGTTTTAGAGGTGTTCCTGTTTGCTGATGATGTGAAACTAATGCTTGGGTCAGTGGCTTAGGCTGGTGGATGACTTGGACCCGCCTTGCATGGGTCAGTAGGCCTGCTGCAGTGTTCCTTCTTTCTTATGCTCTTATGTAAGGGAGTAAATTTTTGGGTAGCTTTCGGAAATGGTGGTTTTGACAAGGACTTGCCTTGTATAGGCCAGTAGGCCTTCTCCAGTGTTCCTCCATTCTTATGTTATGTTCGTAAAGGTAATCTGGACAGGCTGCAAGCCTGGTCCAAAAGTTATTTTACAGCTCTATACATCACTAGTGAGACCTCATTTGGATTATGCAGCTCAGTTTTGGTCTCCTTACTACAGGATGGATATAGATTCATTGGAGAACATACAAAGAAGAATGACTAAAATGATTTACAGTATAAGAAATCTCCCGTATGAAGATAGACTTAGAGCGTTGAATCTCCACTCTCTGGAGAGACGTAGAATGAGGGGAGATATCATCGAGGTGTACAAGTGGATGATGGGCATAAACAAAGGAGATATTAATAAAATACTGAGGATATCGAACCAAGTAAGAACCAGAAATAACGGATTTAAATTGGATAAATTTAGATTTAGAAAGGACATAGGCAAGTACTGGTTTTCGAACAGAGTTGTAGATGCGTGGAACAATCTTCCGATTAGGGTGATAGAGGCTAGGACCTTGGGTGGCTTTAAAAAGAGATTGGACAAATATATGAGTGGGAGGGGCTGGGTTTGATTGGTGTCGTGAGTACGGGAATAAATTCTTAGATAGTGGTGGTTTTGATATGGACTTGCCTTGTATGGGCCAGTAGGCCTTCTGCAGTGTTCCTACATTCTTATGTTCTTATGTTCTGTCAGATGGCTGTTGGAGCTTAACCCCAACATGTCCAAAGTTATAAAGCTTGCGGAAGAAAAAAGACCGCAGATGGAGTACAGGCTAGGGATCAAATGCTACAAACCTCAGTTAAAGAAAAGGATCTTGGTGTAAACATTATACCAAGTACGTACCTTCCCTGTGGCGGACATCAATCTTGGTGTAAACATTATACTAAGTACGTACCTTCCCTGAGGCGGACATCATTCTTGGTGTAAACATTATACTAAGTACGTACCTCCCCTGAGGCGGACATCATTCTTGGTGTAAACATTATACTAAGTACGTACCTCCCCTGAGGCGGACATCAATCTTGGTGTAAACATTATACTAAGTACGTACCTTCCCTGAGGCGGACATCATTCTTGGTGTAAACATTATACTAAGTACGTACCTCCCTGTGGCGGACATCAATCTTGGTGTAAACTTTATACCAAGTACGTACCTCCCCTGTGGCGGACATCAATCTTGGTGTAAACATTATACTAAGTACGTACCTTCCCTGAGGCGGACATCATTCTTGGTGTAAACATTATACTAAGTACGTACCTCCCCTGAGGCGGACATCAATCATGAAATTGCTGCAGCATATTGGCGCTCGGCAAACCTGAGAATAGCATTTCGACGTCTAAGTAGTCATTCACGACACTGTACACCGTGTATGTCAGACCCATACTGGAGGATGCAGCATCATTATGGAACCCACACCAGGTCAAAGACGATTGGAAATTGGAGAAAATGCAAAAGTTTGCAACAAGACTAGTCCCGGAGCTAAAGGATATATCCTAAGAAGACAGGTTAACGGAACTCAACCTGATGACCTTCCCCAACACCCACCTCCATGACCTTCCCCAACTCCCACCTCTATGACTTTCCCCAACACCCACCTCCATGACATTACCCAACACCCACCTCCATCAACACCCACCTCTATGACCTTCCCAAACACCCACCTCCATGACCTTCCTAAACACACACCTCAATGACCTTCCCCAACAACCACCTCAATGACCTTCCCCAACACCCACCTCCATGACCTTCCCCAACACCCACCTCCATGACCTTCCCCAACTCCCACCTCTATGACTTTCCCCAACACCCACCTCCATGACATTACCCAACACCCACCTCCATGACCTTCATCAACACCCACCTCTATGACCTTCCCAAACACCCACCTCCATGACCTTCCTCAACACACACCTCAATGACCGTCCCCAACACCCACCTCCATGACCTTCCCCAACACCCACCTCCATGACCTTCCCCAACACCCACCTCCATGACCTTCCCCAACACCCACCTCCATGACCTTCCCCAACTCCCACCTCTATGACTTTCCCCAACACCCACCTCCATAACATTACCCAACACCCACCTCCATGACCTTCATCAACACCCACCTCTATGACCTTCCCAAACACCCACCTCCATGACCTTCCTCAACACACACCTCAATGACCTTCCCCAACTCCCACCTCTATGACTTTCCCCAACACCCACCTCCATGACCTTACCGAACACCCACCTCCATGACCTTCATCAACACCCACCTCTATGACCTTCCCAAACACCCACCTCCATGACCTTCCTCAACACACACCTCAATGACCTTCCCCAACAACCACCTCAATGACCTTCCCCAACACCCACCTCCATGACCTTCCCCAACTCCCACCTCTATGACCTTCCCCAACACCCACCTCCATGACCTTCCCCAACACCCACCTCAATGACCTTCCCCAACACCCACCTCCATGACCTTGCCCAACTCCCACCTCCATGACCTTCTCCAACACCCACCTCCATGACCTTCCCCAAAATCCACCTCTATGACCTTCCCCAACACCCACCTCTATGACCTTTCCCAACACCCACCTCCATAACCTCCCAAAACACCCACCTCCATGACCTTCCCCAACTCCCACCTCCATGATCTTCCCCAACTCCCACCTCCATGACCTTCCCCAATTCCCACCTCCATGACCTTCCCCAACTCCCACCTCCATGACCTTCCCCAACTCCCACCTCCAGGACCTTCCCCATCGACCTCCAAAACGTTCTCCACCACCCACCTACATGACTTTCATCTCCCACCTACCTCCATAACCTTTGTAAGGGTTCTGGTGCATAATAACCCAAGTTATGTATTTGTAAATACATGTTTGAAAGATTCTTAGCTTCAGTGACGACTCAACGACCCTCAGCTACCACCTGGTCGTTTCTTCGTGGAGCTTCTATACTCTATCCCTCAGCTGATCCGGGATAAAGGGGGATTAAGGATTTGCCCCAAAAGTGCATATATTTCAGCATTTCACTTTAGTAAATTAATGCTGAATTAAATTTCACTTGCTTGTTTGGACTCAATGACCCGTATTTAATGGAGTGTATTTTTAAATTTAGGCACAATACGCCCTAACCTGCAGCCGACCTAACTAGTAGCGCACCTGTCTAGACTTACCTGGGTATTTGTATCGGACTCGAAAGTTTTTCCCTGGCTTGTGGTAGGGAAAATTTCACCCCAGTATCGTTGTCTTGATTGAAGTGGTAGTGTCTCACTGTTGCACTGTCTCTCACTCAAGATTATTTGCAACACACACTGTTACACTACACCAGGATCAAGATTAGTCTTTGTTTCACGATATTTCACAACAGAAAGACCTGTCCCACTTCACTGTGTCATTAGTGTTTCCCCTTCAGTTTCTTAAAGCGATCTGAGCCCTGCAGTGGACGTCGCACTGGGTGCGTCCCTAAATCGCTGACTTCAGCATGATTTCTCTTCTTGCTTGGCATCCTCACAGTATTCAGTAACAATAATAGATTTCCTGTTATCTATCAATGTCAGTTCATTATGGTCCCGCATTGTAAGTAAAGTGTGCAGGGTTTCCTATAACTTCCCTACTATAGTGAAGAGTCATTTTTTCATTTCACAGTCACTTATATTAGGAACACTATGGTGCAACACGAGGTGGCGTCACTTATGACGACGCTCTTAGCTGCATGTGCAACCAATTAAACTGTTTATGTGGAAGCAAGAGAGACTATCAGCCACTCTGGAGGAGGCTCAGAGGGCTGAAATCCTCTTTCTGGAGAATTTTCTCCACAACCTTCACCATCACATGACTTTCCCTACCACCTACCTCCATAACCTTCACCACCAACATTACTGAACTTACCCACCACCCACATTCATGACCTTCCCGATCCACCGCCATGACCCACTACCACACACCTCCATGACCCACTACCACACACCTCAATGACCCACTACCACACACCTCAATGACCCACTACCACACACCTCAATGACCCACTACCACACACCTCCATGACCCACTACCACACACCTCCATGACCCACTACCACACACCTCAATGACCCACTACCACACACCTCCATGACCCACTACCACACACCTCCATGACCCACTACCACACACCTCCATGACCCACTACCACACACCTCAATGACCCACTACCACACAGGCCCATGACCTTCCCCAACACCAACTTCCATGAAATTCCTCATCACCCACTTCTGACATTCCCCAAAACCCACCTTAATGACCTTCCCCAACACCCATCTCAATGACCTTCCCTACCAGCCACATCCATGACCTTCCCAACCACTCACCCCATGACTTTCCCCAACCACCTCCATCACCCACTTGCTTGACCTTCACCTACAACCACTTCCATGCCTCACTACCACCGACGTCAATGACCTTACCCATTTCCAACATGCATGACCTTAACCAAGAAGGTTGATAACCAAGAAGGTTGATAACCAAGAAGGTTGATAACCAAGAAGGTTGATAACCAAGAAGGTTGATATCCAAGAAGGTTGATAACCAATAAGGTTGATAACCAAGAATATTGATAACCAAGAAGGTTGATATCCAAGAAGGTTGATATCAAAGAAGGTTGATAACTAAGAAGGTTGATAACCAAGAAGGTTGATAACCTAGAAGGTTGATATCCAAGAAGGTTAATATCCAAGAAGGTTTATAACCAAGAAGGTTGATAACCAAGAAGGTTGATAACCAAGAAGGTTGATAACCAAGAAGGTTGATAACCAATAAGGTTGATAACCAAGAAGGTTGATATCCAAGAAGGTTAATATCCAAGAAGGTTGATAACCAAGAAGGCTGCTAAGCAAGAAGGTTGATAACCAAGAAGGTTGATAACCAAGAAGGTTGATATCCAAGAATGTTAATATCCAAGAAGGTTGATAACCAAGAAGGCTGATAAGCAAGAAGGTTGATAAGCAAGAAGGTTGATAACCAAGAAGGTTGATAACCATGAAGGTTGATAACCAATAAGGTTGATAACCAAGAAGGTTGATAATCAAGAAGGTTGATAACCAAGAAAGTTGATAACTAAGAAGGTTGATAGCCAAAAAAGTTGATAACCAAGAAGGTTGATAACCAAGAAGGCTGATAACCAAGAAGGTTGATAGCCAAGAAGGTTGATAACCAAAAAGATTTGATAACCAAGAAGGTTGATAAGCAAGAAGGTTGATGAGCAAGAAGGTTGACAACCAAGAAGGTTGATACGCAAGAAGGTTGATAAGCAGGAAGGTTGATAACCAAAAAGGTTGATAACTAATAGGGTTGATAATCAATAGGGTTGATAAGCAAGAAGGTTGATTACCATGAAGGTTGATAGCCAAGAAGGTTGATAAACAAGAAGGTTGATAACCAAGAAGGTTGATAAGCAGGAAGGTTGATAAGCAAGAAGGTTGACTAAAAAGAAGGTTGATAACCAAGAAGGTTGAAAAGCAAGAAGGTTGATAAGCAAGAAGGTTCATAACCAAGAACGTTGATAACCAAGATGGTTGATAACCAAGAAGGTTGATTAGCAAGAAAGTTGAAAAGCAAGAAAGTTGATAAGCAAGAAGGTTGATAACCAAGAAGGTTGATAATCAAGAAGGTTGATAGCCAAGAAGGTTGATAACCAAGAAGGTTGATATCCAAGAAGGTTAATAAGCAAGAAGGTTCATAACCATGAAGGTTGATAATCAAGAAGGTTGATAGCCAAGAAGGTTGATAACCAAGAAGGTTGATAGCCAAGAAGGTTAATAAGCAAGAAGGTTCATAACCAAGAAGGTTGATAAGAAAGAAGGTTGATAAGCAAGAAGGTTGACTAAAAAGAAGGATGATAACCAAGAAGGTTGGTAACCAATAAGGATTATAATCAAGAAGGTTGATAACCAAGAACCTTGATAGCCAAGAGGGTTGATAACCAAAAAGGTTGATAACCAAGAAGATTGATAACCAAGAACATTGATAACCAAGAAGGTTTATAACCAAGAAGGTTGATAACCAAGAAGGTTGATAACCAAGACGGTTGATAACTAATAGGGTTGATAACCAAGAAGGTTGATAACCAAGTGGGTTGATAACGAAGAAGGTTGATAACGAAGAAGGTTGATAACGAAGAAGGTTGATAACCAATAGGGTAGATAACCAAGACGGTTGATAACTAAGAAGGTTGATAACCAAGATGTTTAGTCTGAGTAGCAGGAATTTTTAAATTTTATTGAAATTCCTAAAAAATCATTTATTCCATTGAATGGGACCAAAAGCTGGAGAATGCCTTTTTTAATCGGTTCCAATCTTTCACTGTTGTTGGGCTTTAATAAAAGAAAGCTTGGCGCCCACTTTGAGTTGTGGAAATTTCAATTTGCCAATTTTATTACACAAATTGTTTCCCATTCTTTCTGATCGACTTCAAACCCAAACACTATGTGTGGGTGATAAATAGGGCATCTTTTTAAGTCAATTTTATCCTGGATGTTCGTAATCTATAAAAAATATATTTTTTTCTCATATAATTGCAAGTAATTTGAAATAGAATATAAATGAGATAAAACTGAAAAAAAAATATTCGCAGCATTTTTTGTTTCTTTCGCCAAAATTTTATTTTTAACTAAAGAATGACTTATTCGTTCTGTTTAAATTTTAATGCTGTTGTGCTGTTTCTAAGGACGAGGTCGGCCTACTTTATTTTTTAGGTATGACCCCAAAACAAATTTGTATACAGCGAAATTACCCACTAGACTAAAAATTATTTGTTTGAAAAAAATATAACTCATAATTTGCCTCGCTCTTTAAAGAATAAATTTTGGCGAAGTTTTATATATATGCTATTGAGCCATCATTTCCCCCGAGATTTTAATTTTGACTCTTGTGGTAATTTACCTCGGTTCTCCGACCTCTGATCTAAGACAAAATTACAGGACTATTTTAATGTGTGGTGTCCTAGGGAAAATGGACAGTCTAAAAATTTTGTTTCCATGTGATACCTGGAGAAACTTCTTCTGATCGGCTTGGAAAATTCAGCTGGAGGAAGTTGATGGTGGTAATCAGGTGTATAGCCGCCATTTTGCTGCTTTTAATCTCGAAATGTGAAAATAGTATTTTCCATTCCCTTATTATTTTTGCCTTGATGCTGGTGACTGGCTCTTGATCCAAGGAATTGAAATTATTTTTGCCATGCTTGAATTGATTCTAATTACATCACATGCCAGAGGCGTTGATTTAGTGCGGGTTATTTATGTACTGTTGCAGTCACAGTATAGTACCTCTTTGACCTTTACTGCCTCTTTCATACTTCCCTCTGTCATGCACACTGCTTTATCTTTCATACACACTACTTCCTCTTTCATATACACTTCTTCCTCCTTCATACACACTACTTCCCTACATAGCAGGGAGGACTATGGATCTCCTCTCGTTGGTATCATGTCTGGAGGACTTGAAGATGAAGAACAACAAGGCACATTACTCTGACTGCAACAATACACAAATCACCTGCATGTATAAATAACAAAAAAGGCACAATACCGTGACTGGAACAATACACACACAACCCGCACATATAAGAGAGGAGCTTAGACGACGTTTCGGACTTGGACCATTTAAAAAGTCACATGTGACTTTGTAAATGTCAAACAACGCTACATACTCTGATTGCAGGTTGTGTGTATTGTTCACCTGCATGTAGAGGAGAAAAAGCTTATAAGATAAATAAAACTGTTTAATAAAATTGGCAACTTAAAGCCTACATATTCCAAAATCAACCCAAACCTTCCAGAAGTGGCATTCTTCAGTTATTTCTCAGAATGCATTAGTTCCAAGTATTTAACTGACGGACGTTTCCGTCCGTCTTGGACCATTCACAGAAGAGACCATGTTCAGGTAGGTTTGACAGTACGGGTCCTGGCCCGGGTCGTCTCTATGTGGTGACCCGGCAGTGATTCTAGGAGTGTCAGAGTTGATACAAGTGATGTACCATTTACAGCCCTATGGCAGGGGCATGGTGAACATTCATGTTAAGTGGTGTACCATTTACAGCCGTATTGGCGGGGGCAGCCCTATAACAAAGGCACAGTGAGTCTTCTGCAAATCAAATGGAGTACCACTTTCAGTCCTATGGCAAGGGCGAGGTGAGCCGTCTTTGTGTCAAGTGGAGCACCGTTTACAGCCCTATGACAAGGGCACGGTGAGTCAGCTACAACTGAGCCATGCCTGGCATTCAGGCCACAGCCCGAGTGCCAGAATAACTCAAGGGATTCTCTGGAGGCGTGTTGAACACCTGACGTCTGACAGAAGTAGGTGTGTGTCGACAAAAGAGACCTAGTGAGCCAATATATACAGGCAAGGAGAATTAGTAGTAGAGGTAGAAGGGAGAGTATTTTGTGCCACAAGAGATAGAAAAGGGAGTGAAGGGGGCAATAATAGTAGTAGCAGTATAAAAGGTAGAAAGCAGAAGAGATAGTAGTAAAGGAGTGGTAGTCGTAGTTGTAGTAGTAGTATTAGAAATGGTGTCAGTCTAATGACAAAAAAATGAGCACTGCACCAATCGAGGAACACTGTATAGAAAGTTTTGGCAGAGGACCAGTCAGTAGGATGACTGTGATCTCTAACATGACAGAAAAGAAAATTACTGGAGTCGGCGAGTCTAACACTTTTTTGTGCTCTTTAAATCTGTCAGAGAGAGAGAGAGCAGCTTGTTTCTCCATTTTTATGCCTAGTGTGTTCCGTCCTTCAGTTCCCCTCTTCCTCCCCTGTGATTTTGGTCCTACCCCTCGTGGACCCTTAGCTCTACTCCAGTGCTCGATTTTTTGTCATTAGACTGACCCCAGTTCTACTACTACTACCACTCCTTTACCACTATCTCTTCTACTTTCTATTTTTCTACTACTACTACTATTGCCCCCTTCACTCCCTTTTCTATCTCTTGTGGCACAAAATACTCTCCCTCCAGCCTTCACAACCGTCGTCTTGTTGAAGCATCCCTTATACATAGCTTTCTTTGTATGAATATTATCCTGGCTTAGTCTTTGTAGATGCCTTACTTTCTCCTTACATTGTCAGATGCTCCAGACTTCATAACACTCGTGACTTGACATGATCCTTTCTTCTCTCCCCACCTCTTCTCATTTCATCTTTACCACATTTCTCTCTTCGTTTTCCTTTTTTTCTGCCTATTGTGTTCTATCCTTCAGTTCCCTCCCTACCTCTCCTGTGTTTGGTTTTACTCTGGGCCCTTTGTGCTTCCTTGTGGGTCTTAACCCTGCATGCTGGGTGGGTCCTTAGCTCTCCTGCAGTGCTCCTTGTGGGTCCTTAGCTCTCCTGCAGTGCTGGTTGTGGGTCCTTAGCTCTCCTGCAGTGCTCCTTTTACTTGTCCTTAGACTGACCCCACTTCTACTACTATTACCACGACTACCATTCCTTTACTATTCTTTCTGCCTCTTCTACTTTTACTCAATTCACTCCCTTTTCTATCTCTTGTGCCGCAAACTACTCCCCTTCTACTTCTGCTTTTACTTCCACCACCATCATTATCACTTCCACTACTTCTCTTCCTCCTCTCTTCCTCCCGTCACTGTCCTCCTCGCCTATATATATACTGGCTCTCTCACTTTCTTCATAAGTTCTTCTCTCTCCTGTGTTTGAGTTATTTGTATAAGAGTTGAAGATGTTATATGTCCGGCGTCTTCAGTCTCTAATGTAGTGATGAGGATAGTAAAGTTTAGAAAATACTTGTTCGCTGAAAGAGCATTCTTCCTCAAGGAATTCACTACTACAGAATTGGAGGACACAAAGCAAGTGGAGACAGTGCTGGTTGGTCGGTTTTCGGTAGACTTTAAAACAGAGCTTTTACAACATTGCTTAACCTCTTCTCAGGATCTTCTTCAGCGTTGTCCTAAACAGTAACAAACCTATTGGCCCATGCTGGGCAGGTCTTTCTCATATCCAACGTCTTCTCAGCAATCCACTTCACCACTCTACACTTGACCCTTCACGTCATTATGCTTCCCTTTATTACTTTATATAGTCACGTAAAGCCCATTGTGTGGGCGAAACGTTGTTAATAAAGGATCACATTATACTGCATGCGTGTCTAATTTTCCATCGCGTCTGTATTGTACATCATTTATCTCCATGTTATGTTAATAACATACATAATAAAATATGACAAAATAAAAAATAATATAATATGGCAAAACATAACTCTCCCTCAGGTCAAGTCTCCCTGGAATACTTCTAACTTACATTTTTATTGTATTTTAAGCGTAATCCAGGCTGCTGTTATTTGCGTGTAATTACTCATACACAATCAACTCACAATAGTTTTGATATATGTTGTTACTACTAAGATATAAGGCCACACTGTGGCATAAATTAAGAGTTTGCGGCTACTATCAACCTCAGAGTTAGTTCCAGGTTACCAGACCCAGCCACCTGGTGGGCAGTGGTTCGTCTTGACGGTCCACTCACCCACTTGCTCTATGAGCAGTTCCTGAAGAGAAACCCTAAGTATAATTGAGTCTTCATCTACTGAACGGCGCATATTGACAGGCAAACTTGTCACTATAGTAAAGTAGATAAAACACTTGGAATCGTTGGATCAGTTTCAAATATCTTAGACAAGATGTTAGCACTGAGTCATAGAATGAGTGCTTAGATAACGAATGGTGTGTCACTATGTAAGCAAGGATGTGTGACGTCACTTATGTTTGAACGAAGGACACTATACAGAGCACAGGTTTATGTATAGGCTAGGTGTCGCTCAAAATAAAGCTATTT
>WNWK01012913.1:40000-57528 GCA_009830355.1 Cherax destructor
GCATCATCATTGACAATATTTCAATATGGCGACATATTTGTAGCAATTTAGAAAGTTAGAACATTTATTTTCTGTCTCTATTTATTGCTTGATCTTCATGAAAATTTCTCATCGTTTATCCTCTTGTTTGTTTTCTGAACCATTTACACACATCCTGACAGACACAACAACATCCTGACAGACACAACAACATCCTGACAGACACAACAACATCCTGACAGACACAACAACATCCTGACAGACACAACAACATCCTGACAGACACAACAACATCCTGACAGACACAACAACATCCTGACAGACACAACAACATCATGGGATCTTGTGCAGTGAATTCTTCTAAACTTATCTAACCTTTAGACATGACCTACTTCCATTAATTGTTTTGCCCACTGGTGACTCCGCCTACCATTAATCCACATCATCTGTCATCACTATATAAGCTCCATCTCCACGAAGATGCTGCACTTTTATCAAGATTGATGGACTGAACACATCTACTCCAGGCTGAGAGACTGATTACCTCAACTAATCATCGTCTTCCACCTTTCTCTGCATTGGACTGAAGAAGCCACTGCCTGGCGAAACGTTTCCAGAAAAAGATAACCAAATGTTCACAAATGTTTATATCTAATTCTTCAACTTATTGGTTTTCCAACTCATTTATCCACATCACAACATAACATAGTGTATTACACTAGTGTAAAATACACTAACATCTACATCACAGTACATCAGGTGAAGGTGGAAGGTGAAGTACAGGTGAACATGCAAGGTGAAGTATAAGTGAACATGCAAGGTGAAGTACAAGTGAACATGCAAGGTGAAGTTTAAGTGAACATGCAAGGTGAAGTACATGTGAACATGCAAGGTGAAGTATAAGTGAACATGCAAGGTGAATAACAAAAAAGGCACAATACCACTACTACTACCACTACTACTACTACCACTACTACTACCACCATTACTCCACCACTTTCTCTTGTTCCCGCCCCTCTCGGCTGCCTATATAAACCTCACTCCCTCCCTTCTTTCTGTTAGTGTGACTTTGTAAATGGTCCAAGTCGGACCGAAACGTAGTCGTAAACTCCTTTCTTAAATTGCGGGTTATTTGTGTAATGCAATGTGAAGTATAAGTGAACATGCTAGGTGAAGTATAAGTGAACATACTAGGTGAAGTATAAGTGAACATACTAGGTGAAGTACAGGTGAACATGCAAGGTGAAGTATAAGTGAACATACTAGGTGAAGTACAGGTGAACATGCAAGGTGAAGTATAAGTGAACATGCTAGGTGAAGTACAGGTGAACATGCAAGGTGAAGTATAAGTGAACATGCAAGGTGAAGTATAAGTGAACATGCAAGGTGAAGTATAAGTGAACATGCAAGGGGAAGTATAAGTGAACATGCAAGGTGAAGTATAAGTGAACATGCAAGGTGAAGTATAAGTGATCATGCAAGGTGAAGTATAAGTGAACATGCAAGGTGAAGTATAAGTGATCATGCAAGGTGAAGTATAAGTGAACATGCAAGGTGAAGTATAAGGAACATACTAGGTGACTACAGGTGGACATGCAAGGTGAAGTATAAGTGAACATGCAAGGTGAAGTACAGGTGAACATGCAAGGTGAAGTATAAGTGATCATGCAAGGTGAAGTATAAGTGATCATGCAAGGTGAAGTATAAGTGATCATGCAAGGTGAAGTATAAGTGATCATGCAAGGTGAAGTATAAATGAACATCCAAGGTGAAGTATAAGTGAACATGCAAGGGGAAGTATAAGTGAACATGCAAGGTGAAGTATAAGTGATCAATCAAGGTGAAGTATAAGTGAACATGCAAGGTGAAGTACAAGTGAACATGCAAGGTGAAGTATAAGTGAACATGCAAGGTGAAGTACAAGTGAACATGCAAGGTGAAGTACAAGTGAACATGCAAGGTGAAGTACAAGTGAACATGCAAGGTGAAGTACAAGTGAACATGCAAGGTGAAGTACAAGTGAACATGCAAGGTGAAGTACAAGTGAACATGCAAGGTGAAGTACAAGTGAACATGCAAGGTGAAGTACAAGTGAACATGCAAGGTGAAGTACAAGTGAACATGCAAGGTGAAGTACAAGTGAACATGCAAGGTGAAGTACAAGTGAACATGCAAGGTGAAGTACAGGTCTTGGTAGACTTTATGAATCCCTGACAGATAAAGTCCTCAAAGACTTTATCAATCCCTGATGCATAAAGTTCTGGTGGGCGAAACATCTGCTCATTAAATACCAGACTCAACATACTGACTTATTCAACTACACTGATTATTGTGGCTATGTGTGTGACACAGAATTGTCTGCGTTGCTGCATATGTAGGCTGCATATGCATATATGGAGATACATAAATGAGTTTGAAAACACATGTGTGTCTATTGCTATATATTTTTGTATGCCACGAAAATGTAAACTATTAATGAAAAAGAAAACTGATTAACCAGAGATTGTCTGACTTAAATATTGTAAGTGAGAACGTTCAGTCCTGTTTTCAAGTGAGAACGTTCAGTCCTGTTTTCAAGTGAGAACGTTCAGTCCTGTTTTCAAGTGAGAACGTTCAGTCCTGTTTTCAGTTCACCCGTTAAAACTCTTTATATTTCTTATGTCGTATTTCATTTATTCACTTTGTGGTATTTATAAATGGTTAAATTTTATTGATAGAGGAGAATCTAACATAACTAACCTAACGTAACCTTTCATAAATAACGTAAAAGAGAAATTTGTTCCAAACCATATGTAAGAAATCCACATGGAATGTATAAGGAAGTTTTGCCTGGTGTCTTAGATGGTCACGTTCAGTGGGAGGGATGTGTTGCCTAGTATCTTAGATGGTCACGTTCAGTGGGAGGGATGTGTTGTCTGGTGTCTTAGATGGTCACGTTCAGTGGGAGGGATGTGTTGCCTGGTGTCTTAGATGGTCACGTTCAGTGGGAGGGATGTGTTGCCTGGTATCTTAGATGGTCACGTTCAGTGGGAGGGATGTGTTGTCTGGTGTCTTAGATGGTCACGTTCAGTGGGAGGGATGTGTTGCCTGGTGTCTTAGATGGTCACGTTCAGTGGGTGGGATGTGTTGCCTAGTATCTTAGATGGTCACGTTCAGTGAGAGGGATGTGTTGGCTGGTGTCTTAGATGGTCACGTTCAGTGGGAGGGATGTGTTGCCTGGTGTCTTAGATGGTCACGTTCAGTGGGAGGGATGTGTTACCTGGTGTCTTAGATGGTCACGTTCAGTGGGTGGGATGTGTTGCCTAGTATCTTAGATGGTCACGTTTAGTGGGAGGGATGTGTTGTCTGGTGTCTTAGATGGTCACGTTCAGTGGGAGGGATGTGTTGCCTGGTGTCTTAGATGGTCACGTTCAGTGGGAGGGATGTGTTGCCTGGTATTTTAGATGGTCACGTTCAGTGGGAGGGATGTGTTGTCTGGTGTCTTAGATGGTCACGTTCAGTGGGAGGGATGTGTTGCCTGGTGTCATAGATGGTCACATTCAGTGGGTGGGATGTGTTGCCTAGTATCTTAGATGGTCACGTTCAGTGGGAGGGATGTGTTGTCTGGTGTCTTAGATGGCCACGTTCAGTGGGAGGGATGTGTTGCCTGGTATCTTAGATGGTCACGTTCAGTGGGAGGGATGTGTTACCTGGTGTCTTAGATGGTCACGTTCAGTGGGTGGGATGTGTTGTCTGGTGTCTTAGATGGTCACGTTCAGTGGGAGGGATGTGTTGCCTGGTGTCTTAGATGGTCACGTTCAGTGGGAGGGATTTGTTACCTGGTATCTTAGATGGTCACGTTTAGTGGGAGGGATGTGTTGCCTGGTATCTTAGATGGTCACGTTCAGTGGGAGGGATGTGTTGTCTGGTGTCTTAGATGGTCACGTTCAGTGGGAGGGATGTGTTGCCTGGTGTCTTAGATGGTCACATTCAGTGGGTGGGATGTGTTGCCTAGTATCTTAGATGGTCACGTTCAGTGGGAGGGATGTGTTACCTGGTGTCTTAGATGGTCACGTTCAGTGAGAGGGATATGTTGTCTGGTGTCTTAGATGGTCACGTTCAGTGGGAGGGATGTGTTGCCTGGTATCTTAGATGGTCACGTTCAGTGGGAGGGATGTGTTACCTGGTGTCTTAGATGGTCACGTTCAGTGGGAGGGATGTGTTGCCTGGTGTCTTAGATGGTCACGTTCAGTGGGAGGGATTGTTGCCTGGTGTCTTAGATGGTCACGTTCAGTGGGGGGATGTGTTGCCTGGTTCTTAGATGGTCACGTTCAGTGGGAGGGATGTGTTGCCTGGTGTCTTAGATGGTCACGTTCAGTGGAGGGATGTGTTGCCTGGTTCTTAGATGGTCACGTTCAGTGGGAGGATGTGTTGCCTGGTGTCTTAGATGGTCACGTTCAGTGGGTGGGATGTGTTGCCTGGTATCTTAGATGGTCACGTTCAGTGGAGGGATGTGTTGCCTGTATCTTAGATGGTCACGTTCATGGGAGGGATGTGTTGCCTGGTGTCTTAGATGGTCACGTTCAGTGGGAGGGATGTGTTGCCTGGTGTCTTAGATGGTCACGTTCAGTGGGAGGGATGTGTTGCCTGGATCTTAGATGGTCCCTTCAGTGGAGGGATGTGTCTGGTCTTAGATGGTCACGTTCAGTGAGGGATGTGTTGCCTGGTGTCTTAGATGGTCACGTTCAGTGGGGGATGTTGCTGGTCTTAGATGGTCACGTCAGTGGAGGATGTGTTGCCTGGTGTCTTAGATGGTCACGTTCAGTGGAGGGATGTGTTGCCTGGTGTCTTAGATGGTCACGTTCAGTGGAGGGATGTGTTGCCTGGTGTCTTAGATGGTCACGTTCAGTGGGAGGGATTGTTGCCTGGTGCTTAGATGGTCACGTTCAGTGAGGGATGTGTTCCTGTGCTTAATGGTCACGTTCATGGAGGGATTGTTCCTGGTGTCTTAGATGGTCACGTTCAGTGAGGGATGTGTTGCCTGGTATCTTAGATGGTCACGTTCAGTGGAGGGATGTGTTGCCTGGTGTCTTAGATGGTCACGTTCAGTGGGAGGGATGTGTTGCCTGGTGTCTTAGATGTCACGTTCAGTGGAGGATGTTCACGGTCTGATGGTCACGTTCAGTGAGGGATGTTACCTCTTTATGTCACGTCATGGAGGATGTGTGCCTGGTGTCTTAGATGGTCACGTTCAGTGGAGGATGTGTTCTGTCTTAATGTCACGTTCATGGAGGATAGACTTGAGTCTATGCACTTAAGGAGGATTGTACCTCCTTATATGGTATAGTGAAGATGTTGCATCTTAAATCACGTTCAGCCTCAGTTATTCTCTTCAGCCCACACCTAAGTTACAGCATCTCCATTTATACCCTTAAGCCCGCTCCTTCAGCATGCAAACAAATTATACCCTTCATACTGCACTTGCTGCAAGCGTTCCCAGTTATACCTTTCAACCAGCCCCTTCTACAAGCATTCTCAGTTGTTCCCTTCACCTGCCTCTTCTTCAAGTATCCTCAACATATTACAGTTGTTTTCTTGCAATACAAATAATTATCACGGTTTATTGAAACAAAGAACATTAACACAACACACACACACACACCCACACACAAACACACACACACACACACACACACACACACACTCAAACACACACACACACACACACACACACACACACACACACACAACACAAACACACACACACACAAACACACACATACACACACACACACACACACACACACACACACAGCGACAATATGAAAATGACATAGCATCAAAAGTCAAGTCAGACCCGAAGCTGTTGTATAGCCACATCAGGAGGAAAACAACAGTCAAGGACCAGGTAATCAGGCTGAGAAAGGAAGGTGGGGAGTTCACAATAAACGACCAAGAGGTATGTGAGGAGCTCAACATGAGATTTAAAGAAGTATTTACACAGGAGACAGGTAGGACTCCAGGAATTCAGAATAGGGAGGTATACCAACAAGTGCTGGATGAAATACACACAACCGAGGAGGAGGTGAAGAAGCTGCTATGTGAACTCGATACCTCAAAAGCGGTGGGACCTTACAACATTTCTCCGTGGGTCCTTAGAGAGGGAGCAGAGATGTTGTGTGTGCCACTAACACAAATCTTCAACACATCCATTGAAACTGGGCAACTACCTGAGGCGTGGAAGATGGCAAATGTAGTCCCAATCTTTAAGAAAGGAGACAGACACGAGGCATTAAACTACAGACCTGTGTCACTGACGTGTATAGTATGCAAAGTCATGGAGAAGATCATCAGGAGGAGAGTGGTGGAGCACCTAGAAAGACACAGGCTTATAAACGATAACCAGCACGGTTTCAGGGAAGGAAAATCCTGTGTCACAAACCTACTGGAGTTTTATGACAAGGTAACAGAAGTAAGACACGAGAGAGAGGGTGGATAGACTGCATTTTTGGACTGCAAGAAGGCGTTCGACACAGTTCCTCACAAGAGGTTAATGCAAAAGCTAGAGGATCAGGCACACGTAACAGGAAAAGCACTGCAATGGATCAGAGAATATCTGACAGGGAGGCAACAACGAGTCATGGTACGTGACGAGATGTCAGAGTGGGCACCTGTGACGAGTGGAGTTCCACAAGGGTCAGTCCTAGGACCTGTACTGTTTTTGGTATATGTGAATGACATAACGGAAGGGATAGACTCAGAAGTGTCCCTGTTTGCGGATGATGTGAAGTTAATGAGAAGAATCAAATCAGTCGAGGATCAGGCAGGACTACAAAGAGACCTGGACAGGCTGCAAGCCTGGTCCAGTAACTGGCTCCTTGAATTTAACCCTGCCAAATGTAAAATCATGAATATCAGGAAGGGCAAAGAAGACCGCAGACAGAGTATAGTCTAGGTGGCCAAAGACTGCAAACCTCACTCAAAGAAAAGATCTTGGGGTGAGTATAATACCGAGCACATCTCCTGAGGCACACATCAATCAGATAACTGCTGCAGCATACGGGCGGCTGGCAAACCTAAGAATAGCGTTCCAATACCTCACTAAGGAATCATTCAAGACCCTGTATACCATATACGTCAGGCCCATACTGGAGTATGCAGCACCAGTTTGGAACCCACACCTGGTCAAGCACGTCAAGAAATTAGAGAAAGTGCAAAGGTTTGCAACAAGACTAGTCCCAGAGCTAAGGGATTGTCCTACGAAGAAAGGTTAAGTGAAATCGGCCTGACGACACTAGAGGACAGGAGGGTTAGGGAGACATGATAACGACATATAAAATACTGCGAGGAATAGATAAGGTGGACAGAGACAAGATGTTCCAGAGAGGGGACACAGAAACAAGGGGTCACAATTGGAAGTTGAAGACTCCTATGAGTCAAAGGGATGTTAGGAAGTATTTCTTCAGTCATAGAGTTGTCAGGAAGTGGAATAGCTTAGAAAGCGACATAGTGGAGGCAGGAACCATACATAGTTTTAAGACTAGGTTTGATAAAGCTCATGGAGCAGGGAGAGAGAGGACCTAGTAGCAATCAGTGAAGAGGCGGGGCCAGGAGCTATGACTCGACCCCTGCAACCACAAATAGGTGAGTACAAATAGGTGAGTACACACAAGAAAGGTGACTACGTGGGCATGAAGAACTTCCTGCACGGAGTTCAGTTGGACAGAGAACTGGCAGGGAAGTCGGTAAACGAGATGGTGGAATATATGACAACAATTTGCACGGAAGCTGAGGTGAGGTTTATACCCAAGGGTAACAGGAAAAGAGAAAAAGCTAGGATGAGCCAATGGTTCACCCAAAGGTGCAGGGAAGCCAAAACCAAGTGTGCCAGGGAATGGAAGAAGTATAGAAGGCAAAGAACCCAGGAGAATAAGGAGAGCAGTCGTAGAGCCAGAAATGAATATGCACAGGTAAGAAGGGAGGCCCAAAGACAATACGAAAATGACATAGCAGCAAAAGCAAATCAGACCCAAAGCTGCTGTACAGCCACATCAGGAGGAGAACAACAGTCAAGGACCAGGTGATCAGGCTGAGGAAGGAAGGAGGGGAGGTCACAAGAAATGACCACGAAGTGTGTGAGGAGCTCAACATGAGATTCAAAGAGGTGTTCACAGAGGAAATAGAAGGGCCTCCAGAAAGGAGGAGAGGTAGGGTACACCATCAGGTGCTGGACACGATACACACAACTGAGGAGGAAGTGAAGAGGCTACTAAGCGAGCTAGATACCTCCAAAGGCGATGGGGCCGGACAACATTTCTCCATGGGTCCTGAGAGGGAGCAGAGGAGCTATGTGTACCCTAACAACAATCTTCAACACGTCTATCGAAACAGGGCAACTACCAGAGGTATGGAAGACAGCAAATGTAGTTCCAATTTTTAAAAATGAGACAGAAACGTAGCACTAAACTACAGACCAGTGTCACTGACATGTATAGTATGCAAGGTCATGGAGAAGATTATCAGGGAAGAGTGGTGGAGCACCTAGAAAGGAATGAGCTTATCAACGACGGCCAACACGGTTTCAGGGACGGAAATCCTGTGTCACAAACCTACTGGAGTTCTATGACAGGGTGACAGCAGTAAGACAAAAGAGAGGGTGGGTAGATTGCATATTCTTGGACTGAAAGAAGGCGTTTGACACAGTCCCACACAAGAATTAGTGCAGAAGCTGGAGGACCAGGCAGGGATAACAGGGAAGGCACTACAATGGATCAGGGAATACCTGTCAGGAAGACAGCAGCGAGTCATGGTCCGTGGCGAGGTGTCAGAGTGGGCGCCGGTGACGAGTGGGGTTCCACAGGGGTCAGTCCTAGGACCGGTGCTGTTTCTGGTGTTTGTGAACGACATGACGGAAGGAATAGACTTCGAAGTGTCCCTGTTTGCAGATGATGTGAAGTTGATGAGAAGAATTCAATCGGAAGAGGACCAGGCAGAACTACAAAGGGATCTGGACAGGCTGCAAGCCTGGTACAGCAATTGGCTCCTGGAGTTCAACCCAACCAAGTGCAAAGTCATGAAGATTGGGGAAGGGCAAAGAAGACCGCAGACGGAGTACAGTCTAGTGGGCCAGAGACTACAAACCTCAATCAAGGAAAAAGATCTTGGGGTGAGTATAACACCAGGCACATCTCCTGAGGCGCACATCAACCAAATAACTGCTGCAGCATACGGGCGCCTAGCAAACCTAAGAACAGCATTCCGACATCTTAATAAAGAATCGTTCAGGACCCTGTACACTGTGTACGTTAGGCCCATACTGGGTATGCAGCACCAGTTTGGAACCCACATTTATCCAAGCACGTAAAGAAGCTAGAAAGTGCAAAGGTTTGCAACAAGACTAGTCCCTGAGCTAAGGGGTATGTCCTACGAGGAGAGGTTAAGGAAATCGACCTGACGACACTGGAGGACAGGAGAGATAGGGGGACATGATAACGACATATAAAATACTGAGAAGAATTGACAAGGTTGACAGAGACAGAATGTTCCAAAGATGGGACACAGCAACAAGGGGACACAGTTGGAAGTTGAAGACTCAGATGAATCACAGGGATGTTAGGAAGTATTTCTTCAGTCACAGAGTAGTCGGGAAGTGGAATAGCTTGGAAGCGATGTAGTGGAGGCAGGTTCCATACACAGCTTTAAGAAGAGGTATGATAAAGCTCATGGCGCAGGAGAGTGACCCAGTAGCGGCCAGTGAAGAGGCGGGGCCAGGAGCTATGTCTCGACCTCTGCAACCACAACTCGGTGAATACACACACACACACACACACACACACACACACACACACACACACACACACATCACACACACACACACACACACACACACACACACACACACACACACACACACACACACACACACATACACACACACACACACACACACACACACACACACACACAATATATATATATATATATATATATATATATATATATATATATATATATATATATATATATATATATATATATATATATATGGCCTGTAGGTAGTAGGTTGGTAGACAGCAACCACCCAGGAAGGTACTACCGTCCTACCAAATGAGTAGGAAACAGAAGCCTGAAATTGCTTTGCATGATTGTGGGATTGCTGGTGTCTTTTTCTGTCTCATAAACATGCAAGGTTACAGGTATGTCTTGCTATTTCTGCTTACACTTAGGTCACACTACACCTGCATGTACAAGCATATATATACTAACCCCTCTGGGTTTTCTTCTTGTTTATTTCTGCTTATGTCCATGGGAAGAGGAACAAAATTATTCCTCCGTAAGCTATGCGTGTCGTAGGAGGCGACCAAATGCCGGGAGCAATGGGCTGGTAAGAGGCTTGCATTTCCATCAAGCGTACGTGAGCGTGTTAGATAGGAGTGATTGAGACAAATGGTTTTAGGACTTGACGTGCTGTTAGAGTGTAAGCAAGGTAATATTTATGAAGGATTCCGGAAACCGGCAGGCCGGACTTGATTCCTGGAGGTGGAAATTACAGTGCCGGCACTCTGGAGGAGGGTGTTGCTGTTGCAGTTTTATAACTGTTGTGAAGGCATGCCTCTAGCAAGACAGTGATGAAGTGAATGATGATGAAAGTTTTTCTTTTTCGGGCCACCCTGCCTTGGTGGGAAACGGCCGATGTGTAATAAAAATAAAAATATATATATATATATATATATATATATATATATATATATATATATATATATATATATATATATATATATATATATATATATATATATATATATATATATATATATATATATATATATATATATAGCTTCAGGATGAAATCCAAATATTCTTTTTTGAAGCCTTTTTTATCCACCTCTTCGAGGCTATGCGTCCCACAATTCGCACCTGAGGTGGACCCCATTTATTATGCAAATATCGCAAACCAAGCGATACAGGATGCAAAACCACCACGGGGGGAGTAGAATGAAGGTTCTAGGCCTTTCGTGTTGCAATCAACACATCATCAGGAGCTTGCAAAATCGCAGAAAAGGGGAGGATGTCCAAGCAAGTACGATCCCAAAGGCCGTCTTCACTGGAGTGAGTGAGTGAGGGAGGGAGAGAGAGAAAAAAAAAGGAACGAAAGTGCCCCTAGGCATACCAGTGCCCATAACCAGAAGGATGAATATTATAACATTAGAAAAATCCTTAAAGCATTTATATTGTAATAGTAGCCTAAACGAAAGTAACGCGGCAATAATAAAAAAATCGGTCATACTCCACTGTGATATGAGAAATTTAACATACATAATTATATTATCAGTGATAGAAGTCACTGGCAATTATGGAGTAGATATCCACTAGAAAGCGGGAATATTTAAAGGGAAGACTTTTAAAAGTTATACAAAGGAAACTGGACTCATTAAAATTTACTTATTTAAAAAGGAAGGTATTTGTAATTATAAGGAAGACTGCCACAGTTATTCAACCCACATAATTCTGAGGCAAAATCTGGCACTACATTTAAGACAGTCTAATGCATTCGTGTAGAGCCCAGTTTTTAACTGTGTACTATTGCCTCAACTAAAACGCATTTAATTTGAACAACCCGTCACTAATATTGTATAATGAATGCTTATCATGCATAATAATTGCCGATTCTACAAAAATTCCTTTCAAGCCAAGAATAACCAGGAAGAAGACTCTTATAACAAAAAAAGGCACAATACCGTGACTGGAACAATACACACAACCCGCACATAGAAGAGAGGAGCTTACGACGACGTTTCGGTCCGACTTGGACCATTTATAAAGTAACACTAACACAAAGAACAGGTAGAAGGGGTATTTATAGGCCAGCAGACAGGGGAGGGCACAAAAAAGTGGTAGAGGAGTAATAGTGGAAGTAGTAGTGGTAGTGGAAGTAGTAGTAGTGGAGTCAGTCATTCTGGGAAAGAGGAGCACTGCAATAAAGCTGGCGGCCAGCATAGGGTAAGGACAAGAACACAGAGGGGGAAAAATGAAAATAAAATAAAGAAGGACAAATACAAGGCAAAAAAAAAGAAAACCCAGAGGGAAGGGGGAAGAGATAGAAGGGAAAGGGTATTCTGAAGTTTTGAGCATTTAACAATGCAATGGGAGAGGAAAGCATCTACAGAGACAAAGCCAGGGCTAAGATTCATACAGGGAAAGTTGTTCTTTGTGTTAGTGTGACTTTGTATATAAGATGACTCTTAGTTCCGCCAAGTTGACGGGTTATTACAACCTCTAATATGGTATATGTATCGAGTAATGGTGTTGTGAAATTCTCACTTCTAATGGTTTTCCCGTCTGTCCCAAATAGAGACTGCAACCGTTGTAGCCAATTCTGTAGACACAACCAGCACATTGTTGGGGTGAATTCTTTATCATAATGCTTCTAACAGTCCGTGGATTTTTAAATACTACTTGTATATTTAATTTTCTAAGAGCATTCGGCAGGATAGATAAATTCTCGTTATATGGGAGGACCAGCACATTCTTAGTCTGAGGTGTTATCCTAGGTTCTGTTCTATAATAAGTTTTCTTAGCTGCCAGCAAGGCAGATTCCACAAACACCTTAGGATATCGCAGTTTCATGCCAATGTCAAATATTTTCCTAATTTCTTCACCTAGTAACCCGGACTGCACACTATAGGCTCTCAGAAACTTAGTAAGAAATACAGTAGTAGTGAATGTAGGCACACTTTGGTGGCCTTCAATATACTGTAAACTTTAACTTTGTATCAACTCGGTGTATCAACACATCTAAGAATGGAAGCTTACAGTCCACCTCTTCCTCCACGGTGAATTTAATAGACGAGACTAAAGTGTTAAGTCTTGGTAAAAATGCATCAGGGTCATATCATTTGGCCAAAGACACAAGATGTCATCCACATATCTGAACCATTTAGCTCTACATGGCGGGATATCTTTCAACAGTCTAGCCTCGAAAATTCCATATACAGAGTTATTGCCAAGTCTTGTGACAAGTTATTGCCATGTCTTGTGAAAGAGAGTTATTGTCATGTCTTTTGCAGAAGTTTTGCCATGTCTTGTGACAGAAGTTATTGCCCTGTTTTTGCAAAGTTATTGCCATGTCTTGTGACAGAGAGTTTTGCCATGTCTTTGGGGAGAGAGTTATTGTCATGTCTTTGACAGAGAGTTTTGCCATGTCTTGTGAAAAGAGTTATTGTCATGTCTTGGACAGAGATTATTTCATGTCTTGTGAAAAAGTTATTGTCATGTCTTTGCAAAAGTTTTGTCATGTCTTGTGACAGAAGTTTTGTCATTTTGTGACAAAAATTATTGTCATGTCTTGTGAAAGGAGTTATTGTCATGTCTTGTGACAGAGTTATTGCCATGTTTGTGAAGAGTTTTTTCATTCTTGTGAAAAAGAGTTTTTTCATGTCTTTGACAAAAGTTTTGTCATGTCTTGTGACAGAGAGTTATTGCCATGTCTTGTGACAGAGAGTTATTGTCATGTCTTGTGTCAGAGAGTTATTGTCATGTCTTGTGACAGAGAGTTATTGCCATGTCTTTTGACAGAGAGAGTTATTGTCATCCCGGGGGCAGAGTTAATGTATGTCTTGTAACAGATTAAATTTCCATGTCTTGTGGGGGAGAGTTATTGTCATGTCTTGTGACAGAGTTATTGTCATGTCTTGTGACAGGTTATTGACATCCCGGGGGCAAAGGTTTTGCCGTCTTGTGACAGAAGTTTTTTAAAAACTTGTGACAGAGAGTTATTGTCATGTCTTGTGACAGAGTTATTGTCATGTCTTGGGGCGAAGTTATTGTCATGTTTTGTGACAGAGAGTTATTGTCATGCCCTTTTGACGGGGGTTATTCCCATGTCTTGTGAAAAGAGTTATTGTCATGTCTTGTGCAGAGAGTTAATGCCATGTCTTGTGAAAAAAAGTTATTGTCATTTTTTTGACAAAAGTTTTAAATGTTTTTACGGGGAGTTATTGCCATGTCTTGTGACAGAGTTATTGCCATGTCTTGTGACAGAGAGTTATTGCCATGTTTTGGGGGTACTAGAATATGTCGGGGACATTAGACTGGTTAGTCGTAGATTTAACAATGTGTTTTGCTATCCCCAGTAAAAAAAACGCTTATGTACAAAAATCTCTTTATTTTATGTCTTTTACAAAGATTTCTTTTTTTATATAGAATTTTACTAGTAGAAGAAAATAATTTTATAAATTAATGTGTCGGGGTTTTTTTTATCCCCCAAAAAAAAAACCTTTATTTATTTTGATATTGCGGGGGTTTTTTTGAAGCTTTTTCCCCCTTAAAAAACAGGGAAAAGGGTTTGCCCATAGCTCGCAACTAATATTGTAATATTAATAATAATAATACTTTTTATTATTATTACAAAAAAAAAAACAATACAACCCCTTTTTCCCCTTAAGGTGAGAAACCCCCCGTCTGTATCTTCATTACAATGTTCGGCAATACTCATCCTACCAAATAGACCATAAAACTGAACGATTTTTTTATTAAGGAGGCTCCGGGAAAGGGAAAAGGGAAAAAATATTCAATTCAAAATTTTGAGCTTATGATTGGTTAAAAGGGGGGTTTGTGATTGCTTTTAATTTTCATATAAAAAAAACTTTTTCCCCCCAAAAGGGGGTTTTTTTAAAAACGAAAAAAGTCAAATAGGGCCAATATAAACGTTCTTGATCAGAGGACATACCTGAAACTCAATTTTATTATATAAAAACAAAGTAGTAGTGGCCCGACAGTGGGGGAAGGTCGGGGCTTTTATGGTGCTGGCCAGATGGTGGGAAGGAATGTCAGGGTTTGATGGTACTGTCCCGACGGGGGGAAGGAAGGCAGGGGGGTTTATGGCACTGGCCGCGGTGGGGGAAGGGAAAAGGGGGGGGGGGGTTTTTTTGGGACGGAACGGGGGAAGGAAGGCGGTTTGATGGTGCTGGCCAACGGTGGAAAGGTTCGGGGGCTCGATGGTCTGTCCAGCGGCGGAAGGAAGGTCGGGGTCTTTATGGCACTGGCCGGGGGTGGAAGGAAGGTCGGGGGTTTATGGCACTGGCCGACGGTAAAAGGGAAAGGGCGGGGTCTTGATGGCACTGGCCAGACGGTGGGGGAAGGGGAAATGGGGGCATGGCACTGGCCGGGCGGTGGGAAGGAAGGTCGGGGGGTTTATGGCACTGGCCAGACGGTGGGGGAAGGGAAAAGGGGGGGGCTTGTGGCATGTCCCGACGGCGGAAGGAAGGGCGGGGGGCTTGATGCCACTGGGGGAGACGGGGGGGGAAAGGGAAAAGGGGGGGGGGCTTTTTTTTCTGTCCAGACGGTGGGAAGGAAGGTCGGGGGCTTGATGGTAGTCCAGACGGTGGGAAGGAAGGTGGGGGTTTTTAGGTGTCCCACGGTGGGAAGGAAGGTGGGGGTTTTTTATGGTGCGGGTGACAGTGGGAAGGAAGGTCGGGGCCCTTTATGGTGCTGGCCAGACAGTGGAAAGGAAGGTCGGGGTCTTGATGGTGCGGGCCCCGACGGCGGGAAGGAAGGTCGGGGTCTTGATGGCACGGGGCCCCCCGGGGGGGAAAGGGAAAGGGCGGGGTCTGGGTTTGCCCCGACGGGGGGAAGGGAAAAGGGCGGGGTCTTGATGGTACTGGGCCGGGGGGAAGGGGAATGGGGTCTTGAGGGGACGGGGGGACGGGGGAAAGGGAAAGGGCGAGGTTTTGATGGTACTCACCTCCATCCTACAAGTTTTTTAAGTATCTTTTATATATTTTAATTGCCTATTTTATGTATATTATATAATTTAAATTTAAATAATTTTATACTAAAAATAAAAATTATATACACATCTATCATTACTTTTTAACAGTTGTGAATATAAAAAAAAAATAATACTGTTGGGAACCCGGGGCTCTTAAAATTCATTCATCTATCCATGAGATAATATTGTGTTGTATTTTTTCACAAGTTATTAAATCTGTATTTAAATATATGTTGTAGAGTTTGGGGTGACAAACTATCGACTTAAAAAAAAACCCACTAACTTTTTCCCCAAAAAAATAAAAACAACACTAAAGAAGACTTGTACTAAGTTCATAGTTGTGACTGACACTATTTTTTTCTCAGTGACAACCTTGTCTCAGGTAACATTCATAACATGATTTAAAAAAATAAGGGGGTGGACTTTAAAGACCAGAGACTGACGTTAAAAGGCAGGATCTGGTAGAACGACTGACTCCCGAGGCTGACACTGCTAGTATTGTGTTATTATGTCACATGATACCCCTCAGTCACATAACAGTAGTGACAGGTGGATGATGTTTCAATTATATAAAAAAATATCAACCTTTTATATTACAGGTGTGTATGAAAGAAAAGTAGTGTGTATGAAAGGAGAATTATGAATGGGAAGTAGTGTGTATGAAAGGAGGGAAAACTAAGGACAGAGGAAGTAGTACTTATGATAAAGGAAGTAGTTCTTATGATAGATGAATTAGTACTTATGATGAAAGTAGTACTTATGATGGGAAGTAGTACTTATGATGAGGAAGTATCTTATGATGAATAGTTTTTATATGATAATTAATTATGATAGAGGAAGTAGTACTTATGATAGAGGAATAGTACTTACGATAGGGAAGCATACTTATGAGGGGGGAGTAGTACTTATGATAGAGGAAGCAGCACTTATGATAGGGGAAGTAGTACTTATGATAGAGGAAGTAGTATTTTGGATGGGGGGTTATACTTGATAAAAGTAGTACTTATGACAGAGGAATAGTACTTATGGAGAAAGTAGTCTTATGATAGAGGAGTTAGTACTTATGACAGAGGAAGTGAAATTTATGATAAGTTTTTCCCCAGAGGGGGACACAAAAAACAAGGGGTCACAATTGGAATGAAGACCCCCATGAGTAAAGGGGGATGTTAGGAAGTATTTCTTCAGTCATAGAGTTGTCAGGAAGTGGAATAGCCTAGAAAGGACATAGTGGAGGCAGGGAAAACCCCCCATAGTTTTAAGACGAGGTTTGATAAAAAATGGAGCAGGGGGAGATAGGACCTAGTAGCAATCATGAAGAGGCGCCAGGAGCATGACTCGCCCCGCAACAACAAATAGGTGAGTACAAATAGGGAGTACACACACACACACACACACCCATTTTACTTCCAGCAAGGGTAAGATAGGAGGGGAAAAAAGTCGAATGGTTTTTGGGGGGCCCACGATTTTTGGGGGGAGCAGGGGGGCATTTGTGAAGGGATTAGGAAAACCCGAATTTTTGTTGGGGCCCATTTTAGTTTAAATGGGAAAAAAAAAGCCGAGGAGGGGGTTGGGGGAAAAGGGGGGGGAGCCGTATTTAGCCTCGAAAAACATGATTATTTTAAAAGGGGGGGGGGAAAATGTTGAATTATGATGAAAGTATTTTTTTTTGGGATTTTCTTTTTTTTTTTGCCCCCCGGGGAAGGGGCCCCCCTTTTTGAAAAATATATATATATTTTTTTTTCAAGTCGGGGTCTCCCCCCAGGCAGGATGACCCAAAAAAAAAAAAAATCTCCAAAAAAAA
>WNWK01012914.1:0-32500 GCA_009830355.1 Cherax destructor
TCTCGCTGGTTCGTCATTTCCTCTCTCTCTGGTAGTGTCCCTTACGTGTTGGTACATGAGATTTTCCAGTACCACCTCCAGCATCTTAGCCCTCCACGTTTCTTGGCCCCCATGTGGCTCCAAGTTCTCCCAATCAATTTCCTTATGGTTGAAGTCACCCATGATCAGTAGCTTCGCCCTGCTCGCGCGAGCCCTTCTGGCCACTTCTGCCAGAGTGTCAATCATCGCTCTGTTACTCTCATCATACTCTTGCCTTGGCCTCCTGCTGTTCTGTGGTGGGTTATACATCACTGCAATTACCACCTTGGGACCTCCAGACTGTAGCATCCCTACTATGAAATCCCCAGCTTCTCCTCCGTCTCCTCTCTCCATCTCGTCAAAATCCCATCGGTTTTTGATCAGCAGTGCCACTCCTCCACCCCCTCTGTTCCCTCTGTCTTTCCTCAGGATCTGGTATCCCATTGGAAAGATGGCATCTGTTATCATACCTGTGAGCTTGGTTTCTGTGAGAGCTATTATGTCCGGTGATGCCTCTTTGACTCTTTCGTGCCACTCCTCCCACTTATTTGTTATTCCATCAGCATTGGTGTACCATACCTTCAGTTTCCTCTCTACTGTGTTTTGGGGGTCTGTGAGGGTGGGGGACCTGGTGGTGTACTGTGGGATTCTATAGTGGAGTGTTGGGTGGGGGCTGAGATTGTTGGTTGTAGTTTGTGTTGGGATAGTGTGCTTGGTTGTTGGGTGTTTGGGATGGTTCTGTGTGTGCTTGTTCTTGTTGCTCCGCCCTGCTCTGGTTGTCCTCTACTGATTCTGTCCTTGTCCCTCCTCCTCGCTCCTTTCGCCTTTGTGTGTGTGTGTGTGTGTGTTTGTGTGTGTGTGTGTGTGTGTGTGTGTGTGTGTGTACACTGTTGAACACATCTTTTAAATAAGATGTCACTTAATGTCTCTTAAGCTCCCTTGAAAGAGCCACCAGTTTCAACTTCTGCTGAAGAACGTTATGGTAATAATCTTATCCTTTAAGAGAGGTGTCTAGATGAGGGGTGAAGGACTCTTGATCCAGGGAATTAGAGCCTCTCACCTCTTGCATCGAATCTGACTACCACGCATCCCCTAGTTCCCAGGCACTGAATAATCCTAATTGGTTTATGTTCCCCATTATTGTAATAATAATAATAATAATAATAATAATAATAATAATAATAATAATAATAATAATAATAATAATAATAATAATAATAATAATAATAAACAATCATAATAATAATGTTATTACAAATTATTATTATTATCATTTTTATTATTATTATTATTACTGATATTACCACTACTACCAGTAATAATAATAATAAAGATAATTATTATAGTTGCCATCACACTTAAGTAAATTGTCCTGAACAATTGTAATTGGGAAGGAGTTCAAAAACTAAAATTTACAAACAAGGTATAATAGACGCTAGGAACACCCAACTGTGTGGCTGCCAAAAAGCCTCGCAAATTCTATGGATTTCTCACATATAGTTTACACTAAAATGTCTTGATTTACGTTATGCAAGTTAGTTTATTTTACGTTTAGGTTAGATAAAGCTAGGTTTAGGTTTAACTGTGTTAGATTGTCCTTAGTTAATAATAAGAAAACAATTATACCATACAGATTCACCAATAAATGAAATACGAGTACTGGGTAAACTCGATTAAGAAATTCTGTTGCGCGAACAGAAAACTGGGATACATATGTGCATTAGAACGATCTTTGTCAGTTAATCGCTGTTTAAGATCATTTAAACAGTCACTTATTTGACTGTTGTTTTTTTTGCAACAGTGAAATACTGTCTTGTTTAGGGTACGGGTTGGTGGCTGCATTGTCTGTGGGAGTCTGACTGTAACATTGACGATAGTGTTTGAGTAGTCTGGTCTAGGTGAGTAGTGAATGGTAGTTATAGTGTCATGTGTGAATGATTGATTCAGAAGTAGTCGTCGTAGTAATAGTAATGAGGTAATGATTGTAGTAGTGTTATGTATGAATAATTGCTTCAGAAGTAGTAGAATGGCATCAATAATAGTACTAGTAGCAATTTTATTAGTAGCCATTTAATAGTAGTTGTAGTAATGTTAGCAGTAGTACCACTAGTAGCAGTAGTAATGGTAGTAGTACTGATGGTAGTAGCACACCCGTGAATCAAACCCGTGTATTTTCGGGTGTGATATCAGTGCTCTCTCTCACTGACCAAAGTGCTATCTTCTTTCTCATTCCTCTTCGTCTTCCACCTTTCCTCTTCCTCCTCTTCATCTTCCTCCTCCTCCTCCTCCTCCTGCACCATCTAACCAGACACACATAAGCGGACGCTCAAGCCAGAGGACAAACTCAACATTGTCAACTCTGCTGGAGTAAAGTACACCTTTCACATTCCACTCCCTTCTTCCTTTCTCTTAAAGAAGTTTCTTTTTCTTTCAGCTTTCATTTCCTTCCCTCTATAGTCTCTCTTAAACGAGTCTTCTTTTCTTGCTTTTCCTTTTTTTCTTTCCTTCTAGTTCTGTTGCCTTTACGTGTCAAAGATTTTAGTGGAAAGATTTAATTATTTACTTTTTGAGAATTTTTTTTTATTATTACCGCATTTTTTTTATATAATTTTAATCCTTCAATTGTTTTTCAATAATGTTCAGACAAAGAGAGATAGATTGATAGATAGATAGACAGATTGATAGATAGATAGATAGACAGAGAGAGAGAGAGAGAGAGAGAGAGAGAGAGAGAGAGAGAGAGAGAGAGAGAGAGAGAAGAGAGAGAGAGAGAGAGAGAGAGAGAGTATCATAAACCTAAGCATGGAAGTGGTATCGTTCTTCCACTCATGGTATCCAAAGTTGCCGTTCAGGGTACTCCGTAATTGTTTTGCCTGCCACCCAGAGTGCCGGCCCAGGGAACAATATTTTGGTACAAGTCTGGACAACTTTCCGAGGCAAAAAGCCTGAAGACCTTACACCTTCTCAGTGTTATCTGGAAAACATCCTCCTAAGGATCACCTCATCACTGGAACATACTATTGTGCTCACACACTCGGGAGATACCACTATCTTCCTCACACACTCATTAGATACCACTATCTTGCTCACACACTCTCATTACATACCACTATCTTCCTCACACACTCAGGAGATGCCACTATCTTCCTCACACACTCAGGAGTTACCACTATCTTCCTCACACACAATCAGGAAATACCACTATCTTGCCCAGACACACTCAGGAGATACTACTATCTTCCCCACACACTCAGGAGATACCACTATCTTCCTCACACACTCAGGAGATACTACTATCTACCTCACACACACACTCAGAAGACACCACTATCTTGCTTGCACACTCAGGAGATACTACTATCTTCCTCACACACTCAGGAGATACCACTATCTTGTTCACACACACTCAGGAGATACCACTATCTTGTTCACACACTCAGGAGATACCACTATCTTGCTCACACACTCAGGAGATACCACTATCTTGTTCACACACACTCAGGAGATACCACTATCTTGTTCACACACTCAGGAGATACCACTATCTTGCTCACACACTCAGGAGATACCACTATCTTGCTCACACACACAGGAGATACCACTATCTTGCTCGCACACTCGGGAAATACCACTATCTTGCTTACACACTCAGGAGATACCAATATCTCGCTCACACACTCACAAGATCGTATTTTCTTTTCCTGAGACTCTCATGATAACATTCTCGTGCTCTCAGATCACACTGGCAAGATCACACTATCTCTCAGACCCGCAGTATCACATTAACTCTTTGATTGACACGATCACGCTATCTTTCTCTCATACTCACAGCATCTTGCTGTCAGATTTAAAGCACATAGCTGTAACGAAAAACATAGATACGAATTTATGATTACAATTGTTATATTACTAGGCAGTAGGTTGGTAGACAGAAGCCGCCCAGGGAGGTACTACCGTCCTGCCAAGTGAGTGTAAAACGTAAGCCTGTAATTGTTTTACATGATGGTAGGATTGCTGGTGTGTTTTTTCTGTCACATAAACATGCAAGGTTTCAGGAAGTACGTCTTGCTGTTTTTCCTTACACTTAGGGCACACTACACATGCATGTACAAGCATGCATATACACACCCCTCTGAGTTTCCTTCTATTTTCTTACTATTTCTTGTTCTTATTTCCTCTTATCTCCATGGGAAAGTGGAACAGAATTCTTCCTCTGTAAGCCATGCGTGTCGTAAGAGGCGACTAAAATCCCGGGAGCAAGGGGCTAGTAACCCCTTCTCCTGTATACATTACTAAATTTAAAAAGAGATACTTTAGTTTTTCTTTTTAGGTCACCCTGCCTCGGTGGGATACAGCCTGGTCGTTGAAAAAAAAAAAGATTATATTTATTATTATTGTTATTATTATTATTATTATTATTATTATTATTATTATTATTATTATTATTATTATTATTATTATTATTATTATTATTATTGCCGTTGTTGTTGTTGTTACTGTCATATTTATTATTTCTATTATTTTTATTTTTATTAATGCTATTGTAATATTAAGAGTGAACCTCGTTCACCATTTTTTATTCATCAGTTGTCATGAAAGAAGTATGCAGACATCACAACTTAAAGGAATCCAAGAGTGCAGGTACAGTACTATCCACCCCAGGACAACATCACCACTCCTCCTTCAAGAGTGCAGGTTCAGTACTACCCACCTACATGACATCACCACTCCTTGAAGAGTGCAGGTACAGTACTATCCACCCCAGGACATCACCACTCCTTCAAGAGTGCAATCACAGTACTACCCACCTACATGACAACATCCCCACTCCTTCAGGAGTGCAGGCACAGTACTATCCACCTCTAGAACTCTGGCTAGGCTAACTAGATTTCCCTAAATCCTCTCTACGATTATTACTATTTATTTTTATATTCTCATGACGTGGTATAACCGACAACGTCATTGAACTCAAGTAGTAAGGCTCGATCCTCCGTTCAAGAGACAAGACTCTCTACTCCAAGAGCCAGGTTTCAGAGAGAAAGATTCTTGCAGCAAACATGTGGAGGCCAACGATCCTCAGTAAGCCGTTCACCTCATTATGGAAAGCTAGGATTATCACCGACCATTTGCATTTATATGAACTTGCTAATTGCTGCCTCTTTACCCACTACTGGCTACTGGAGGAGGCGGTGTAGCACTTTATGCTAAAACTTCCCTAATTCTGTAACGCTGCCAGAGACTACAGATTCCCGAATCTCTGTTTATTAAGTTGTAATTTATGAAAAAAAAAGGAACATTGAGAACCGAGGGAAGGTTGCGTACGAAGATTCCGGTGAAAGTAAAAGATGTAAGGGAAACCTTCCTCTCTAGGAAAGTGTCTTGATGTGGATGAAGGGCATTGCAGCTACCATAGCCGTCCTCTAATCAAATCTAAGTATCTCCCATTCCTCAAGCGTTGTATTATCCTCCTACGAACTAAGCTTTTTCCGTGAATATAATAATAATAATAATAATAATAATAATAATAATAATAATAATAATAATAATAATAATAATAATAATAATAATAATAATAATAATAAATAGAACTCATTATCGCATGTTTGTTGGGGAAATAAATCTCGTAAAAAACAGAAATGCATCGGTAGTGTAAGCGTTGTTATGTTTGGCCTCACACAGCAAGCAGTATGAGAGCCTCACACAGCAAGCAGTATGAGAGCCTCACACAGCAAGCAGTATGAGAGCCTCACACAGCAAGCAGTATGAGAGCCTCACATAGCAAGTAGTATGAGAGCCTCACACAGCAAGCAGTATGAGAGTAACAGCACTCGTAGCTAGAAGCCTTCGTACTGTGTCAAGATTTTACCTGAGCTTAATCCAGCCAAGAGAGTAAGTAAATACAGCTGCTGGCAATACCGACTAACATACAGAGTCTGGTACAGAGGGCTGTGGAACACTGGAATATGGAGCACTGGCATATGGAGCACTAGAATATGGAACACTGGAATATGGAGCACTGGAATATGGAGCACTGGAATATGGAGCACTGGAATATGGAGCACTGGAATATGAAGGTACTAGATTTTCATTTGTTTGCGTGTCAACATAGAGGAACTAGATGTACAGTTGTTTGCTTTTCAGCATGATGGAAGTACAAGATTTACGGTTGTTTGTGTGTCAACATTATATAAGTGCTAGATGTTCAGTTGTTTGTGTGTCAACATGAACGACGAACTAGATGTTCAGTTGTTTGCGCGTCAACATAATGGAGGTACTAGAAGGCGTACTTAGACAGTGAAGATGAAAGTGTCTTTGACTAAAAATTCATAGACGTCTTTTTCTTTATCTTGTCGCACAACTTACGCAATCCATATTATTTTTATCTAATGTTTACGCTGGCGTTCCGTATAAAGTGCGTTCCGTGTATAAAGTGCATGAAAGCACTCTTGTATACCCGCCACACACACACACACACACACACACACACACACACACGAGTGTGACCCTTTTCTGTGTGAGGGTGCAGAGGTAGTGTCCAAATTGCTGGATAAAATTTGTAGTACCTCAGCGGACATGGGGTAATTAACAGAGATCTGGCAATATTTAAGAAAGGAGACAGACAGAAGACATTAACTACAGCCCAGTATCATTAGAGAAGACAATCAGACGAGTGGTAAATCAAACAGAGAAGCGGGTTCAGAGAAGCGGGTTCAGAGAAGCGGGTTCAACAACAACCAGCATGTATTCAGAGACGGCAAGTCCTTTCTCACAAATTTGCTGGAGTTCTGTGACAAAGTAACAAAAGTGCGGCAAAAGGAAAGGGATGAGTGGAATCCATATTTTTGGACTGCAAAAAGGCATTTGACACAATACGTCACAAACGACTAGGATAAAATCTTGAGAAGCAGGAAGGTATAAAAGAGGATAAACTCGAGTAGATCCAGAAGTAATTCATGAAAAGGAGATAAAGTGGGATTATGTGAGAAGACATGTAACAATGGGCAAGTGTAACAAGCGGGGTTCCACAAAGATCAGTACTGGAACCGATACTATTTTTGGTATAAGTAAATGACATAGAGGAAGAGTCAAATGTTTCCATGTTAGCAGAAAATGTAAAATTAATGAGATGAATAAAAACTTACGAGAACAAGGAAAGGTTGCAACCGGACCTAGCCAAATTGCAAGATTGCTCAGATGTGTAGTTACTTGAATTTAACCAAAACAAATACAAAATTATGAAAATTATATAAATCCAGAATCTGAGTTTAGACTCGGGAAAGAGAGTCTGCTAACCGTTAATCAGAAAAGATCTCGGGGTGAGCATAGTACCAATCATATCACCAGATTATTTATTGTTTTCATGGGGAAGTGTTCACTTCATAGAGATTATACAGCACTTACTGTATCAACGGATAGATATCCGTAAAATCCGTGATACATCTAAACTCAACTTACAGGAATCTCAAAGAGTCATTTACGACTTTTTATGCGACATATCAAATTTATCTTTGAGTACACATCACCAACATGGGACCCTCTACATAATACATTTTATGGAACTCTTTCAAGAAACTGGATCAGAAGTTCCCCAGACTAGTAACGGAGTTAAAGGGAATGAACCATGAGGAGAGATTAAAGAAACTAAATCTGGCGACATTAGGGAAAACCCGGGGAAAACGTGATAACGACATAGAAAATACCCAAACGACTTGGTAGAGTGGACAGGGATAAACTGCTCGAGCAGAGAGAAACGGGTACACGAGTTGCAAGGAAAAGTTACTGATAAGGTACAGGGATGTCAAGAAGTATTTCTTCAGCCTGAGAATGATCAAGAAATGGAATTAAGTGGAGGACGAAGTAGTGGAGAGAACTGTATACAGAGTTAACGAAGAAGTATGAAAAAGTCTACGAGGCTAGTAGGGAGTATATCAGACAAGCAGCAAGTTAAGAGGAAGGGCCAGGAGCTGAGACTCGACCCTTACAAACGCAATTAGCAAATACAAATAAATGAGCACACGTATTTCGCACCCAACCATCACGCATACACACACACTCACACACACACACACACACACACACACACACACACACACACACACACACACACACACACACACACACACACACCTGAACGAGGACTATTATATATACTCTGTGGTTTTCCTCCTTTAATTCTCACTTAAGCCATTCTTCCAAAAGTTACAAGACCTCCTTATTTGTTTGAGAATTTTTCGCCCCTCCTTAATGAATGGTGCAGGAGTCATCTGCATTAATTAGCATAGTAATGAGGAAAAACAAGGGCGGCGTGCATTAAGGTTCACTTAGCTCGTTAAAAGGCCGTTCATGTCCTCCTCTCAGTGTTTAGCTTCAACCTCAGCTAATATGTTATAGGTCCCCCGCGGAGCCTCTCTCTCTCTCTTTCTCTATCTCTCTCTCTTTACACAGGGTTTGACAAGGTTAGGTTAAGGATTCCTAACTTTACTGGCAAACTATTGACAAGTTAAGGATTCCTAAATTTATTGACAAGCTAAGAGCTGTTACCTACATCAGCTCATTTGAAAGCATTTTTATTGTTATGAAACATACAAGTAGGGAACAGGATGAAGTTGGAGCCATCTGTGGGCCAGCATTTTCATTTGATCAACTGACTTTATCTCGTTGACATCATAATGTTGTACGAATGTGTTCCAGACTCGAGTCATCCTGGGGATAAATGATCTCAGATGAAGTGATGTTCGGGAGAAGGGTACAGCCAGAGTGAAGTTGCTGCTTTCTGCCCGTCTTGTGGTATAGAAGCTTGCTTCTCGCTGTCCTCGAAGTGGAGCCAAGTGTGGTACTTTGACAATGTTGGCCTTGTACATAACAGTAAGGCCACCCACATCCCTCCTGTGTTGAAGGCTCTGCTGAAATAACAGATCTATCCAGGATGGGTCAAGGTGAGAGATGAGACGTCTTGCTCTGTTCTCTACTCTGTCCAGCAGTCGCAGATGAGAGGACGGGGAAGGCAGGCAAACCAAGAAAGTGGAGCAAACTCAAAGTGTTAGCGTACTTGTGCCTCATACAGAATCTTGCAACCCCTACTGTCAAGCTTCCTGGCTGCCTTGTTTGCAAGATTTACAACGTTGTTCTTCATGGTCAGTTTGGAGTCAAATTTCACCCCAAAGATATCAACTTCTTTCCCAGGTACCAACACTCTCCATTCATACTTACTACTGCTCCGGCATTACCATCATGGTGCCTAGAGACCATCATCGTTTGTGTTTTCTCAGGAGCAAATGTTACCTGCCATCGGTTTCCCCAAGTTGATATAGCTCTTAGCTGGTGATTGATGTAGCTTAGAGTAGCTGGCATTTCTTCTCTTGGATAAGTAAATGTCAGAGTACAGTCGTCTGCATATGCATGGGATTCTGGGATGAGATGAAGAAGGTCATTGAAGTTGACATTCCATAACAATGGTCCCAGCACACTTCCTTGTGGAACACTTGCCCCATTATGATGTCTTGCTGATTCTGTTCCATTGAGAACTGCCCTTAGTGATCTACCATGAAGGTAATCACTGAGGAGACATAGAGTAGAGCCTGCAATTCCCAGTGCTTGCAGTTTTGTCAAGAGGCCCTGGTGCCACACTCGGTCGAAAGCACCAGCAATGTCCAGTGCTTTCACACAGCTGACTTTGGATTCATTCAGTGACTGGTGCCATTTAGTGGAGAGGTTTAACAACAGATCAGCAGCAGAGTAACCTTTCCTGAAGCCATATTGACGGTCGCAGTAGTGAGTGGTAGTTTAAAAACTCTGTCATTTGTTTTGAGATTATTGTCTCAAGGATCTTGCCAGTGATTGACAGGAGTGACACTGGTCTGTAGTTGCTGATTTCTACTCTGCTCTTCTTTTTGTGAACAGGGACTACATTTGCCTCTTTCCACAGAGAAGGCCATTTTCACTGTACTAGACAGTGCTGAATGATGCGAGTTAGAGGTGCTTCTAGCTGGTCTGCACATCTTCTCAGCAGTCTTGGGCTCAACTTGTCTGGGCCCACAACCTTTTCTTGATCAAGCGATTTAAGAAGGAAATGCATCTCCTCCTGCCTTATTGTCACCACTGACACTTTTGACACAGTTCTTGCAGCTAGCCAAGGAGGGTCCCTTGCTGGATCAGGAACTTGCATTTTGGTAGCAAAGTGTTCTGCAAAGAGGTCTGCTTTCTCTTGACTACTAGTAGAGGTGGTCCCATCCTGTCGATTTAGAGGTGGAATGAGTTCATAAGGCAGATAACCTTGTCTGTCCTTGACCAGGGACCACCAGGTTTTGGAGCCTACTTTACCTGATGCTAGCTTTATTTTTGTGTCCACCTCCCATTTAGCGATGGCCCACTTTTGAACTTCTCCCATATGGCTACAGGCTTGCCTGTGCTAGTTCCTGTTATAGGTGGTAGGATGTCTCTTATACCTTCGCCACGCCTTGTACTTAGCAGTAGCAGCCTCTCTACAACGAAAGACAAACCAAGGGTGATCTGTAGGCTTCGTCACATACTGCCGGTGAGGGATGTGTTCTTGTTGTAGATTAAGGATGTGTCCAGTGAAGGCATTCACTTGGCTGTCAACATCCCCTTGGAGAAGAGCATTCCAATCGGTGGTGGCGAGCTCAGAGCAAAGAGCTGGACAATTACATCTTTCCCATAGCCAGGTTGTGCGTGTGGACTCCTCACCTTGTTCTGTTGGGATCTTAAGTGTCGGTAAAACAGCCTTGTGGTCAGATGATCCAACATAGCCGAGGGGTTGACAAGTGACTATACCTTCTGCCAGATCACTCACTACTGGGTCAATAGAGGATCCAGAGATGTGAGTAGGGAAATCAACAAAGTATCTCGTGTCAAACACTGCAAGAAGGTCATCAAAGTCCCTCTGTATAAGATGTTGGTTGAGGTCACCAACAATTATGATATGTTGACAGTTGTGTTGGAGCAGAAGGGAGTCCACAATTTCCATTAGACAGTTGATGGGGTCTGCATGTTGTCACTGAGGTCTGTACATTGCACATACTAGTACAGAGGTACTAGTGTTTATACATAGCTTGAAGAACATCATTTAAAGATGAGTAGGGATGACAACATCAATGTGCTGGGCATATACACTTTTAGAGAAGCACACAGCAACACTTCCTTGCCCTTGCCTGTCTATTCTCATCCATGAGGTGTAGCCAGCAATTCTTGCAAAATTTTCAGGAGTGCTGTCGTCCAAAAATGCTTCAACAACAGCAATCATGTCGAGACGTCGAGTGTTCACAAAACTGTGTGTGAGTTCTCCACTTTGGTAATGAAACCTCTAATGTTGGCCGACAGGATGCTGATGTGTTCAACTTGAGGTGGTGGGTGTGTAAGGCGTGTAAGGTGCCTGCCCTTGAGAGAGGTAGGGCACCGAGGCAGCTGCTGGGATGTAAGGCTGGGTGGGGTCTTGTATAAGGCACAAAGCCACCTGCTGGGCTGAGATAGAAGTAGCTGAGTGGGTGACGTGTGAGTGTGTTCACTAATTCAGAGATCCTGCTGGTTAGTTCCGAGAACAGGTCTCTAAACAGGTGGTCCTGTCTCTCAAGTTCCTTTTTCTTCCGACACTGGTCCTCCTGATGTCCTTTCTTGTGGCAGTAATTGCACCTGGTCTCTCTCTCTCTCTCTCTCTCTCTCTCTCTCTCTCTCTCTCTCTCTCTCTCTCTCTCTCTCTCTCTCTCTCTCTCTCTCTCTCTCTCTCACGCACTCACTCTCTCTCACACACACACACTCACTCTCCCTCTCACACACACACTCACTCTCTCTCACACACACTCACTCTCTTCTTTACATCTTGAACGGAGGATCGAGCTTCCTCGCCTTGAGTTGAAGATTAAAACACATATTCAACAGTTGGGTATTTTTACTAATGAACGTTTCGCCTACACAGTAGGCTTCTTCATGTGTAGTAGTGAAATAAAGATGATGTAATCAGTCTATTAACCTTAGAGCAATAGCATTTGAGGCGATCAGTCCCTCAGCCTGGAGAAAAGGCTCCATGCTCCATCGTTTAGCGCTGAATGACCCGCACGGGCTCAGAGCGTCCTGTAAATTTAAAATAAAATAATAATTAATTTCTTACAGCTTGAATCTGAAGGATTATAAAAAAATTATATTTCATGGAAAGGAAAAGAATCGATGCTTGTTACACTGTCATGTTACACTGTCATGTTACACTGTCATGTTACACTGTTATGTTACACTGTCATGTGACACTGTTGTCCATGTTCACCCATCAGTATAATGGGTACCTGGGTGTTAGTCGACTGGTGTGGGTCGCATCCTGGGACAAAATTGACCTAATTTGCCCGAAATGCTTTGCATAACAAGGGGCTTTTTATATAGTAGTATGTCATTGATGTCAGCTAAGCCTGTATACCTTGTACATATACTTGTAGAAATAAAGATATTATTATTATTATAAGGGTAGATATTCTTGCAATCCGCATTAATGAAGATTCACTCCCTCCCTCTTTCTCTCTCTGTCTGTCTCTTTCTCTCTCTCTCTATTTATTAAATAGAGATTTTGTTAACCTTGTGACCGTGACAAAACAAGTCGTGGCAACGTTATTTAAAAAAAATTACGAGGTTTGGATTTCCTCTAAGTTTAATGCAGAAATCGCACTGAAGTTTTGAGGATTATTTTCTTTTGCCAGGCATTATCTGGAAGGTGACAAGCGCCTGAGTTGCAACTTTGACGTGGTTGTCCAAACTCAAGACTTGACCTGTCTCAACTTCCGCTAAGCTTTTCACTCACTCAAAGACTCGTTGCAGTGGACTTTATACAAATAATTATTTTATTTTTATGCGGCAGATAATAACAAGCTCCAGAAAGTCCGAATATCCTCATATAGACTTTCAGATTCTCAATTTGACAGTCTAAGTGAGATATGACAACGAATACTTTTACGAGGTTTGACACAAAGTTGCCCGAATTTTACGTTACGACAAACAACGCCAGTAATTAATAAATCATTCCTAGAGCAAATACAATAACATAATTGCATGCATTAAACAGAGTGAGAAGACACTAAATGCTAATACACTAACCAAACAATAAATATCGCAGGATATATACACCGAGAGGTGCATTTCTCTCAGCGTAAATATGTTGAGAGCTTATTCTAATTCCTATTGCAGAGATTAAAGTATACTTGACTGGTATACTTGACTGGTTACATGCAGCCTTAATGACCCTCGTGTAGTCGACAGTTTTAAACCCAATTAGCAAACCAAGCAATATCATATATACCGAGGAATGAATATCTCTCAAGTGAATGTACACTGAGAGATATACAAAGTATATTTCAGCTTGCAAGCGAGTCTGTCGGGAGTTGATGGAACTGTTATACTGATTGATTTCCTGAACTAGAAGCAGCTTAGACGTACTTCAGCAGAAGTAATAAGTTGCTTATGTTCATATATAGTAATAGATTGAACTGAATCTTGTGGTCGGAGATAAATGGTATGAAACACCGATACCATGGACAAATAGACACAAACGCAGTATAATGCGATTCTTTATTGACAACGTTTCGCCCACACAGTGGGCTTTATCAAGTCACAAACAGGTCAAGTCATAAAACTGTGCTCAGCAGCACACTCTATGACAATGTCTTGTCTATATCAAAAGCAAGTTCTTCGATAAGAAGAGCCACATATAATACTTTTCATATACATTTTTGAATGTTCAAGAGCCACAGACAATATTATCTTAAAATGGTATTTAACTATAACCAGAATCAGTCTTATGTATTTATTAATCAGAAAAGTACTTATCTACACTGCACTAATTATGTACCGTTACCGCCGCAAGCGCAAGTTTCATCATTCGTACTTGTTTACAACATGTTTTGTTTATGTTCAGCGAGTTTAAACAGCAGTTTGGACACATGATGCTTGTGGATGTTTGAAAAGATAATGTGAGTTAGCCGTATATATATAGAATATTCTAATATTGGTAAATACTACACTACTATAGATTATTAATATAAACTTTTAGGAAAAATGGCTATGAAATACAATATTGTCTCGGGAGCTTCATGCGGCTCGAGAGCCGCAGTTTGCCCACTGTTGAAATAAAGCTTAAATGGATATACAGTATGTGAGAAGTCAGTAGATTACAAAGAAAATTCAACGATACTAATGTATCATTAAGTATTTCTCCAAATTGGTTTCTTTCATTTTTCCACATGGCTCGAATCTGAGACTGTTTGCCAGAAATGTTTCCCCCTAAGATAAGATAAGATTTCTTCGGATTTTTAACCCCGGAGGGTTAGCCACCCAGGATAACCCAAGAAAATCAGTGCGTCATCGAGGACTGTCTGTCTTATTTCCATTGGGGTCCTTAATCTTGTCCCCCAGGATGCGACCCACACCAGTCGACTAACAACCCAGGTGTAAGGAAACACGTCGAAATGTTTCCACCCGCCGGGAATCGAACCCGGGCCCGCAGTGCGTGAAGCGAGAGCTCTAGCCACCAGACCACCGGGCCACCAACCCCCCAAGCCACCCTTCCCTTACCGGTAAGATATCCTGGACAAATACGTATTACGAAATATCAAAGAAAACACCAAAATTATGAACACCATGCCAGGCATGGTAATAAGTATTATTATCAGTTATTATTATAGGAATGAATGGCAACAGAATGAGCACTGGTCAATAAAATACCAGAGGTAACATTTAAAAAACAAAATATGCTAGAGCTTGAATAAACTATATAGAGACATAGCAAGGTGTGGCAAGGATGGGGGAGCCATTTAATTAGATACACCACGGCGGTTTTTCGCCCTAATATACACAAATAACCCGCATATAGAAGATAGGAGCTTACGACGACGTTTCGGTCCGACTTGAACCATTTACAAAGTCACACTAACAAAAAGAAGGTAGGGAGTTTATATAGGCAGCCGACAGGGGCGGGAACAAGAGAAAGTGGTGGAGGAATAATAGTAGTAGTAGTAGTAGTGGTGGTGGTAGTAGTGGTAGTAGTAGTAGTAGTGGAGTCAAACATTAAAGGAGATCCCATCACCTTAATCATATGGCCTTAATAGGAAAAAAAATCATCCTATTAGGTACTTCCCTATTCCCTATGAGGGGGTTGCCTTACCGTCCTCAATATGGATATGAGGTGCATAATAAACAAGCCGCCTCGGCGGCCAAATCTAAAAAATCTCTTCCCTCATCCCGAGCGCAGTACTCACCCTCGTGGTGGCCACTCAGCAACTGATTCTCCCTCGGGCCTTATCAAATCGCAACTTGACAGTGATCCAGGACAGACCGAAACGTCGTCATAAGGTTCCCCTACTAAATGAGGGATTTCGGTGAGGTATTCCAGCAACGTTATTGTGATCTTTTTTTATTTTACTCTCTAAGAAAAAACTAGGACATATTTATTAAAAAGACACGTAAGAAAACACTAGGACATATTTATTAAGAAGACACGTAAGAAAAAAAACTAGGACATATTTATTAAAAAGACACGTAAGAAAAAACTATTACATATTTATTAAAAAGACACGTAAGAAAAAAACTAGGACATATTTATTAAAAAGACACGTAAGAAAACACTAGGACATATTCGTTACACTATTTACTAGACTATTTCACTGTCACATCTGCGAGGAAACTGATAGGATGGATAATGAGAACATTCAAGACAAGAGATGCCAAGCCAATGATGATCCTTTTTAAATCACTTGTTCTCTCTAGGCTGGAATACTGCTGTACATTAACATCCCCATTCAAGGCAGGTGAAATTGCAGATCTAGAGAATGTACAGAGAACCTTTACTGTACATATAAGTTCCATCAAACACCTTAACTACTGGGAACGCCTGGAAGCACTTGACTTGTACTCACTGGAGCGCAGGCGAGAGAGATATATCATAATCTAAACCTGAAGATTCTGGAGGGACTGGTCCCTAATCTGCACACAGAAATTACTCCCTACGAAAGCAAAAGACTTGGCAGACGATGCAACATACCCCCAGCCACTGGTACACTAAGAGAAAACGCAGTAAGTGTCCGGGGCCCAAGACTGTTCAACAGCCTCCCACCAGCCACCAGTAGACCCCTGGTTGTCTTCAAGAGGGAGCTGGACAGATAAATAAAGTCTGTGCCGGATCAGCTGGGCTGTGGTTCGTACGTTGGACTGCGTGCGGCCAGCAGTAACAGCCTCATTGATCAAGCCCTGATCCACCGGGAGGCCTGTTTGTGGACCGGGCCGCGGGGGCGTTGATCCCCGGAACACCCTCCAGGTAGGTAGACTACTCTATTTCCAAACCAGTACTTTCCTATATCCTTTCTAAATCTAAATTTATCTAAAAAGTATGCCCTAGTGTTTGCTTTCTGATTTTACTCTCTAAATTAGTTGGTTAACTGTGCTTAAACTCTATCGACTATGGTTGGGTCATTACACTCTCGGTGTATACATCCTAGAACTCCCTCTGGGCAACTCTCCACTTTTACAAAGTCTCGGCCGGCCAACATGGCTGCCACTGCCCTACCTCCCGGCTCGTCAGATAAGAAAAATATCCAAACCACCATTACAATGAACAAATAAACGATCAATGTTGCATTCAAAGACATCAATGCAATTTTTATTAAACCATTCAGCTGCGTGTCTACTTGAACAAATGAAAAAAAAAACTTTCAAGTAGAGCAACAGGCTGAGATTTAACATACTAATATTATCCCATATTTTATTTCTAGCTAACTACACTTTAACACATTTACGAATTGTTAAAGACTCTAACAAATGCCTATCTGTTTACATTAAGCTCTTATAAAGCTCCTCTATGTAATAAAATTTTTCGTAAATGTGATTTAAAAAATATATCCAAAATTGAATAACACAGTACGTGTTGTTCAATTATCGATGCACTTTTTTCAATCGCATTTGAGACAAATTGCACTGTATAGAGGAGCTTTATAAGAGAAAGAACATGAAAAGCCATGACTGCAGCCGGCACTGTCCGCCCCTCGCAACCATAGTTTAACCTTAATTTTAAACGACAAATTTTAATAATTACGTGGAAAAGATCCAAGGAGTTGTATATCACCAGGCTTGACACATGGTAAGAGTACCTCCAATTCCTTGTATGAAGAGAGAGTGTTGCACGTATTATTGATAATGCTTTGAAATATTTATACATAAATACATACATACATACATATATATATATATATATATATATATATATATATATATATATATATATATATATATATATATATATATATATATATATATATATATATATATATATATATATATATATATATATATATATATATATATATATATGAAGAGGTTGCTAATAATTTTTGAAGTCGTTTTGGACCTTTCGTTTCCCATTTAATTTAAATTGGTGGGAGTGCACAATTGCTGGGTAAGTAACTTTACATAATTTGCCTCTCACGATGCAAATACTAACTGATCACTCTGCACGCTGCCTCGTTCGTCTGTCAGACGCTCCAGCACACAGCCAGCCTCACAGCTTAATGGGCCGAGCTGAAGCTCACCTCCTCCTCTTCCTCTTCTTCCTCCTCCTCCTCCTCTTCCTCCTCCTCCCTTCCCTGTGACTTGTGCCTTAACAGCTCTTCCCTGAAGTGTATCCCAACAGCTCTTCCCAGCTGCTCTCCTCAACTGCTCTCCCTAGCTGGTCTCCTCACCAGCTCCAACCAGCTGCTCTCCCCAAGTGTTCCCCCCGGCTGCTGTCCTCCGCAGCTTTCCCCAGCTGCTCTCCTCAGTATTATGTTAGGCTCAAAATTTTTAAAGTGATGTATAACTTTGTTTTAAACCCCAGAGTACGAGATACGTGCTTGTACAGATAACACAACTTTTCTTAATTAGTTTTAGGATTAGGATTAAAACGAGAGTTAAAATACCTGAAAGAAAAAAATTATAAGCATTACAGACTTTGTGTTCTATTGTTGTAACTGCTGAGGGAAGAATGAACGATCAGGTGCCTACTCAGGTGTGTACTCACCTAATTGTGGTTGCAGGGGTCGATTCATAGATCCTGGCACCGCCTCTTCACTGGTCGCTACTGGTCAACTCTCTCTGCACCATGGACTTTATCATACCTCTTCTTAAATCTATATATGGATCCTGCCTCAACTACGTCACTTTCCAGACTATTCCACTTCCTGACAACTCTGTGACTGAAGAAATACTTCCTAACATCCCCGTGAATTATCTGAGTCTTCAGCTTCCAACTGTGACCCCTTGTTGCTGTGTTCCATCTCTGGAACATCCTGTCTTTGTCAACCTTGTCAATTCCATGCAGTATTTTATATGTCGTTATCATTTCCCCCCTATCACTCCTGTCCTCCAGCGTCGTCAGGTCGATTTCCCTTTAACCTTTCTTCGTAGGATATTCCCCTTTGCTCCGGGACTAGTCTTGTTGCAAACCTTTGCACTTTCTCTAAATTCTTGATGTGCTTGACCAGATGTGGGTTCCATAATGGTTCTGCATACTCCAATATGGGTCTGACGTACAAGGTATAAGGAGTCTTGAACGATTCCTTACTGAGGTCTCGGAACGCTACTCTTAGGTTTGCCAGACGCCCATATTATGTAGCAGTTATTTGGTTAATGTGCGCCTCAGGAGATGTGCTCGGTATTATACTCACCCCTAGAGCCTTTTTCTTGAGTGAGGTTTGCAGTCTTTGGCCCCATAGCCTGTACTCTTCGGTCTTCTTTGCCCTTTCCCGATCCTCATGACTTTGAATTTGGTGGGGTTATATTCCAGGAGCCAGATGCTGGACCAGGCTTGCAGCCTGTCCAGGCCCCTTTATAGTTCTGCCTGATCCTCATCCGATTGAATTCTCCTCATTAACTTCCCATCGTCTGCAAACAGGACCAGAAGCGTCCCGCTTCTGAGTCTTTCCCTTCAGTCATGTCATTAACATATTTACCAGAAACAGCATTGGTCCTAGGACTAACCCCTCTGGAACCCTGCTCGTCACAGGCTCCCCCTCTAATACCTCGTCACGTACCATGGCTCGTTGTTGCCTCCCTGTCAGCTATTCTTTGATCCATTGCAGTGCCTTTCCTGTCATGCATGCCTGATCCTCTAGTTTTTGCACTAATCTCTTGTGTAGAACTGTGTCGAAGGCCTTCGTGCAGGCCAAGAAAATGCAATTTACCCACCCCTCTTTCTCTTGTCTTACTTCCGTTACCTTGTCATAAAACTCCAGTAGGTTCGTGACACAGGATTTCCCTTCCCTGAAAAACGTGCAGGTTGTCTTGTATAAGCTTGTTTCTTTCTAGGTGCTCCACCATTCTCCTAATAATCTTCTCCATGACTTTGCATACTATATATGTCAGTGACACTGGTCTGTTGTAGTTTACTGCCACGTGTCCATTTCCTTAAAAACTGGGACTACATTTGCCGTCTTCCACACCATAGGTAGTTGCCCAGTTTCAATGGATGTGTTGAATATTGTTCTTAGTGGCACACAAAGCGCCTCTGCTCCCTCTCTCAGGACCCATGGAGAGATGTCCGGCCCCACCGCCTTTGAGGTATCTAGTTCACTTAGCAGCTTCTTCACCTCCTCCTTGGTTGTGTATTTCGTCCAGAAGTTGTTGGTGTACCCCTTGTTGGTGTACCCCTTGTTGGTGTACCCACTATTCCCGCTTTAGATCTCATGTTGAGCTCCTCACATACCTCTCAGTCGTTTCTTGTGAACTCCCCTCCTTCTTTCCTCAGCCCTGTTACTTGGTCTTTGACTGTTGCTTTCCTCCTGATGTGGCTATACAACAGATTCTGGTCAGACTTGGCTTTCGATGCTTTGTCGTTTTCGTATTGCCGCTGGGCCTCCCTCCTTATCTGTGCATATTCGTGTGTATGTGTGTCCCAGTATTCTTTTGCGTACTATCTTCTCCATAACTTTTGACAGTATGCATGTTAGAGATACTGCCACTTGTCTGTCTTCCCTTTTATTTTATACATGGGAACCCCATCAGCCTTTTTCCTAATTTCTGGCACTTGTCCTGATTGGAGAGATTATTTGTATACCTTTGTTATTGGGTCACGTAGTGGCTCTGCTCTTCTTCTCAGCACCCCTGGAGATATGGTGTCTGGTCCCTTTGCTACTGTTGCACTGACCTCACTTAGTATCTCCATTACTTCTTTCTTTGTTCTGATCTGGTCTAACTACAGTTACTTCTGGCACCTCTCCACTTTGTTTTATAGAGACATATTTGAATATTTTGATAAGCTCTTTGAATTGCTTCTCTGCCATTCTGTGTCAGCATCTCATCCTCTTTTTTATCAACAGTATCATTTGATCCTTCACAATTTTTTTTTTATTTTGCTGTAGGGTAGTTCTGGTTCTGTTTTAGCCTTCAGTGTTTTATCATTTTCAAACAATCTTTTAGCTTACCTCCTTATTCTTGCATATTCGTTTCTGACTCTTTCTTGCTTGATTCTTGATTTTCTGTGGTTTGATTTGCTCTATTTCTTCCATGCCATCGTGCTCCTTCCCTTGGCTTTCTTGCTGTCCTGGTTGAACTTTGGGTTTCCTCTGTGTTTCTTGTTTCTTTCCCTCATGCTTTGTACAGATTTCTCCTTTACCTCTTGGCCTTTTGACTCTTAACTCCATCTCTTTCTGTACAGTTTTGCACTCCAGTTCTAGTCCCCATTGCTCTTCTTTCAGAAAGTTTTCCATTCCATCATACTCATCCCTTTCTGTGTTCCCTTTTGCCGCTTGTCACTTCCTTCCTTTCTTTCTACGCTCACATTTCCTCCGGAAACTCAAAATTTAGTAAATGATTGCTGGCAGCAAGCCGCTCTCTATAAATAATTTCAGCCATGTCATGTTAGTTCTGCGAAAAGTCAGGTAAAGTCTTGCTGGGTGAAACATCTCCCTTCATTCTTGTTGCTTCCTTCACATACTGTCTCAGAAAATTTATCTTTACTACCTCCATATATTTTGCTCTCCATATTTTTTGGTCCTCCATGGGGTGCCGGTTTTCCCAGTTAATCTTCTTCATATAAAATCTCCTAGTACTGCAAGTTTAGTTTTGCTTGTTCGTGCTGTCTCTGCCACCATCTCCAGTATATGTATCATTGTCTTGTTATTCTCATCATTCCCCTCCCTTGGCCTTCTGTTGTTTGGTTATAGATCTAAAATTATAGATCACTCTCCGAAGATCTCTCGTCGGACGTGACAGTATCCGCTATATAATCCCTGAAGTATCCTATTTCTCTAATATCTAATAGTTTCTGACCAAGAGAGCTACTCCTCCTTCACCTTCGTTTTCCCCTTATTATTTTGCAACCTTATTGGAATATTCCATTTGATATTATTTCTCAGAGTTTCGTCTCCGTAATAGTTATAACACTATGATTTTCTTGTTACTCTTTCTGTCAAGGCCTCACATTTATTAGAAACTTCATCTACATTTGAATACAATGCTCTGATTCCTTTATCTTTTACTGCTTTCTTACTTTACTTTAGGTAAGCAACTTTCTTTACTTCTAGAGAGACTAGACAAGGATTCACTGTGTAGTGCTTAGGAATTACCTGAGCTCTTTCCCTCTGATGATCCTCCCATCTAAAATAGTTGGCCTTATCCCTGTTTCATTCCTCCACTGCTGCCTCCTTGCCTGTGACTCTCTGCTTTCCCTTCCTCCACTCTCCTGTCTTCCTTGACAAAGAGTAGATGTGTACAACATGCGAGATCCCTCTAGGTTTTATTTTCGTTTCATGGCTCGAGTCCTTCTTTCAAGGCTCCTCAGTGGTCTCGTACCTCTGTCTGAAAAAAACTAACAGATATTACCAGTCACATTTGCAGCTCCCATTTCTTTCATCAGGTTACCAATTTGTTGCTCTTACTTCCGTCTCATTATTTCGTTCTCAGGTTATCTTTCTTTATTCAACCCAAACACAATGAGAGCCCTGTGCTTCATATCCTCCCCATTTTCGTCTCAATGTTTCCTTCACCACCCTCTGGGTCTTGCCCTTTCTTCCTTTTTTTTTTACTTCCCTCGGCGTATCTTATCATTTATTTCTTCTCCATCTTTACCTCTCTCGGGTTCCTTTACCATTTCTTCCTTCTCCTCCTTTACCTCCTTAGCATATGCTGCCTACTCACATCCTTTATTTTTCTCAATTAGCATCGTTCTGTCTCTGGTCTATCTCCAGCTGACTGATCGCTAAACTTTACTTTTCAAATTCCTTCACTCAAATTCATCCATCAATATCCTTTCCATTTATTGTATCTTTTCTTTAAACATTAAAGTTTCTCCACGAGCTTCCTTTCTTGCCCATCGCTTCTACTTTTCCTTACTTCCTTTAGCATCTTTGACCAAGACTCAAAGACGAATTTTCCTTTAACCCCCTTTCGTTTTTTTCCATTCACTTCGACAATCCTACGATGCATTCCACTGGTCATTCCCTCTTCACTGTTCCTTTACACATACCTGTGAATGATTTTGCTACTTTTCCTTCACTCTTCCTAATCACCTAATCACCCAGTGTTTGAGCAGATACCATGTAAGATAAGGTGGGAATGGGTAAGCATGTTAAATGTTGTATGTTGATTTATAAGTTGGCTGAATTCGTATGTGTAGCTGAAGTGTGTGTGTGTGTGTGTGTGTGTGTGTGTGTGTGTGTGTGTACTCACCTATTTGTACTCACCTATTTGTGGTTGCAGGGGTCGAGTCATAGCTCCTGGCCCCGCCTCTTCACTGATTGCTACTAGATCCTCTCTCTCCCTGCTCCATAAGTTTTATCAAACCTCGTCTTAAACCTATGTATGGTTCCTGCCTCCACTACGTGTGTGTGTGTGTGTGTGTGTGTGTGTGTGTGTGTGTGTGTGTGTGTGTGTGTGTGTGTGTGTGTGTGTGTGTGTGTGTGTGTTGTGTGTGTGTGTGTGTGTGTGTGTGTGTGTGTCCTCTGAGTTGAATCATCTAGTGAGTGCTACAGCCTTTACTATGCAAATAGGTGACTGGCTAGGGCGAGTTTGGCATATGGGAAAATATTGCAGGGAAAGACGTACGGTAAGCGCTGGTACAGTATAATACAATGTGTTGTTGTTGTTGCTATATTAAAGAGGAATTGCCCTCAATATTGTTTTTTTGCCGACACATGGGGGTACGCACTGCGCACTAATTATCGCATCCATGAGCACATTCTCTTTCTAGCCTTTACGTTTTCATAGTCATGTTATTTCTTGCTGTTTACTCATTCTTACATACTATGAGCTGTGGCAACTGCAAACACTGCACATAATGATATGTGTTAGGTAAAAGGATACAGAAGCAACTAATGTTACATTAATTTGTGGCAACGTTTCACTCTACAGGAGCTTAACACGCCGCTATGGTTTGATAAAACTCATGCATTAGTTACATCCGTGTCTTTTTATCTAACATTTTGACGATAATTCTACCATTCATAATAATGATAAGTGCTGTGCACATCCGTGGGAAAAAATCTAGGACCGTTGGTTGTGTGGGATGAGGAAGATGCCATGAGAGGCGCAGAATCCCTACCTTCCACATTTTTTCCATACCTTCACATTCATTCAGGTACCTTTAATTTCCTTCATATTCTTTCAAATTCCTCCACATATCTTCACATATCCTCACATTCTCTCACATTCATATTCCATCACATCCTCTCACATACCGTCACATCCCTTCACATACCTTCACATACTTTCACATTCGTATTCGTCTATGTTAAATGAATGTTAAGAGTCTTTGTATCCAAGAAGCGCTAGTTCCGTGCAGAGCTCGTCCTCCATCATAACCAGCTCGTCCTCCATCATAACCAGCTCGTCCTCCATCATAACCAGCTCGTCCTCCATCATAACCAGCTATTCCTCCATCATAACCAGCTCGTCCTCCATCATAACCAGCTCGTCCTCCATCATAACCAGCTCGTCCTCCATCATAACCAGCTCGTCCTCCATCATAACCAGCTCTTCCTCCAATATAACGAACTCGTCCTCCATCATATCCAGCTCGTCCTCCATCATAACCAGCTCGTCCTTCAATATAACCAATTCGTCCTCTATCATAACTAGCTCGTCCTCCAATATAACCAGCTCGTCCTCCATCATAACCTGCTCGTCCTCCAATATAACGAACTCGTCCTCCAACATAACCAGCTCATCCTCCATCATAACTAGTTCGTCTTTCAACATAACCAGATCGTCCTCCAATATAACCAGCTCGTACTCCAACATAACCAGATCGTCCTCCAATATAACCAGCTCGTCCTCCAATATAACCAACTCGTCCTCCATCATAACTAGTTCGTCCTCCATCATAACCAGCTCGTCCTCCATCATAACCAGCTCGTCCTCCAATATAACCAGCTCGTCCTTCAATATAAACCACCCCTCCCTCAACTTAACTAACTCGTCCTCCAACAAATACCGGTGAGGGGGGCTCTTGATCCAAGGAATTGGACTTATCCTTCTTGGATCGAACCTGAGTGCTTCGCGTTTTCCCTAGGCTCAGTACGATCCTACGGGTTTAGCGCTTCCCCAAGAATGCAATACTAATACTTCTAATAATAATAATAATAATAATAATAATAATAATAATAATAATAATAATAATAATAATAATAATAATAATTAATTAGTAATAAGATATATGTTTAAATCGGAAAGAAATCATCGACTTGTAACTTGGGCAGAAACCATAATTTTCTTCAGAGGAAGAGTGATGTTTCGATCCTCCGTACCATAATCGCGGGTCAATGACTGACCAGCTAGGCTGTTGCTGCTGACTGACCAGCCAGACTGTTTCTGCTGACTGACCAGCCAGGCTGTTGCTGCTGACTGACCAGCCAGGCTGTTCCTGCTGACTGACCAGCCAGGTTAACGATGCTGACTGACCAGCAAGGCTGTTGCTGCTGACTGACCAGCCAGGCTGTTCCTGCTGACTGACCAGCCAGGCTGTTCCTGCTGACTGACCAGCAAGGCTGTTCCTGCTGACTGACCAGCCAGGTTGTTCCTGCTGACTGACCAGCCAGGCTGTTCCTACTGACTGACCAGCCAGGCTGTTGCTGCTGACTGACCAGCCAGGCTGTTGCTGCTGACTGACCAGCCAGGCTGTTGCTGCTGACTGACCAGCCAGGCTGTTGCTGCTGACTGACCAGCCAGGTTAACGATGCTGACTGACCAACCAGGCTCTTCCTGCTGACTGACCAGCCAGGCTATTGCTGTTGACTGACCAGCCAGGCTGTTGATGCTGACAGACCAGCCAGGCTGTTGCTGCTGACTGACCAGCCAGGCTGTTCCTGCTGACTGACCAGCCAGGCTGTTGATGCTGACTGACCAGCCAGGCTGTTGATGCTGACTGACCAGCCAGGCTGTTGCTGCTGACTGACCAGCCAGGCTATTGCTGCTGACTGACTAGCCAGGCTGTTGCTGCTGACTGACCAGCCAGGCTGTTCCTGCTGACTGACCAGCCAGGCTGTCCTGCTAACTGACCAGTCAGGCTGTTCCTGCTGACTGGCTAGCCAGGATGTTCCTGCTGACTGACCAGCCAGGCTGTTCCTGCTGACTGACCAGCCAGGCTGTTCCTGCTGACTGACCAGCCAGGCTGTTCCTGCTGACTGACCAGCCAGGCTGTTCCTGCTGACTGACCAGCCAGGCTGTTGATGCTGACTGACCAGCCAGGCTGTTGATGCTGACTGACCAGCCAGGCTGTTGATGCTGACTGACCAGCCAGGCTGTTGCTGCTGACTGACCAGCCAGGCTATTGCTGCTAACTGACTAGCCAGGCTGTTGCTGCTGACTGACCAGCCAGGCTGTTGCTGCTGACTGACCAGCCAGGCTGTTCCTGCTGACTGACCAGCCAGGCTGTTCCTGCTGACTGACCAGCCAGGCTGTCCTGCTAACTGACCAGTCAGGCTGTTCCTGCTGACTGGCTAGCCAGGATGTTCCTGCTGACTGACCAGCCAGGCTGTTCCTGATGACTGACCAGCCAGGCTGCTCCTGCTGACTGACCAGCCAGGCTGTTCCTGCTGACTGACCAGCAAGGCTGTTCCTGCTAACTGACCAGCCAGGCTGTTCCTGCTGACTGACCAGCCAGGCTGTTCCTGCTGACTGACCAGCTAGGCTGTTCCTGCTGACTGACCAGCCAGGCTGTTCCTGCTGACTGACCAGCCAGGCTGTTCCTGCTAACTGACCAGCCAGGCTGTTCCTGCTGACTGACCAGCCAGTCTGTTCCTGCTGACTGACCAGCCAGGCTGTTCCTGCTGACTGACCAGCCAGGCTGTTCCTGCTAACTGACCAGCCAGGCTGTTCCTGCTGACTGACCAACCAGGCTCTTCCTGCTAACTGACCAGCCAGGCTGTTGCTGCTAACTGACCAGCCAGGCTGTTGCTGCTGACTGACCAACCAGGATGTTGCTGCTGGCTCGGTGACACTCAAATATGTTGTAGCGAAATTAGTATAGAGAATTTGCTTCTAATCTTTGGATCAAAAGCCTTTCACCAGCATCAAGGAACCACACCTGAAGGATCCTTTGATCAAGAGCCCTTCACCAGCATCAAGGAGCTACAATTTAAGGATCCTTAGATCAAGAGTTCTTCATCAGCATCAATCAAACACACTTGAAGGATCCTTGTCTAATACCACTTTGATTAAAGCTTTGACTAATACTCCGAGGGGTACTAGAATAATACTTTGAATAACACTTTCACTAAGAGCTTGACTAAAACTTTGACTTATACTTTGACTATTACTTTGATTAGTACTTTGACTAATACTTTGATTAGTACTTTGACTAATACTTTGATAAATACTTTATTACTCTTGCTAGTACTTCGACTAATACTTTGATTAATAGTCTTGCTAGTACTTCGACTAATACTTTGATTAATAGTCTTGCTAGTACTTCGACTAATACTTTGATTAATTCTTTGACTAGTACTTTGATTAATACTTTGATTAGTACTTTGACTAATACTTTGATTAATAGTCTTGCTTGTACTTTGACTAATAATTTGATTAGTACTTTGACTAATACTTTGATTAGTACTTTGACTAATACTTTGATTAATAGTCTTGCTAGTACTTCGACAAATACTTTGATTTGCACTTTGACTAATTCTTTGATTATTACTCTTGCTATTACTTTGATTAATACTTTGACTAATACTTTTATTAGTACTTTGTCTAATACTTTAGTTAGTACTTTGACTAATTCTTTGATTACTACTTTGACTAATACTTTGATTAGTACTTTGACTAATACTTTGTTTAATACTCTTGCTAGTACTTTGACTAATACTTTGATTAGTACTTTAACTAATAGTTTGAATAATACTTTGACTAATACTTTGGTTAATACTCTAATACTTTGATTAGTACTTTGACTAATACTTTGATTAGTACTTTGACTAATACTTTGATTAGTACTTTTGATAGTACTTTGAAGAGTAAAGATATACTTGAGGATGTCATTTCTCTTTTGGTTTGATGCGAGGAATGAATGGAGCAAGAATCGGTGCTAGTGGGTAGTGGTGGTGGCGTTATTTAGTGTAGGTGGTAAAAATAATGATGTTGTATGGGATTTTGGTGTCGGTGGTGGTAGTTGTGACGGTAATGGTGAGAGTAGTTGTGGTGCTGGTGGTGGTAATGGTGAGGGTAGTTGTGGTGGCAATGGTTAATGTAGTTGTGGGGGTAATGTTGAGGGTTGTTGAAGTGGTATTGGTAATGATGGTGAGGTTACTTGTAGTGGTGGTGATGAGAGTAGTTGTGGTGGTAATGGTGAGAATAGTTGTGGTGGTAATGGTCAAAGGAGTTGTGGTGGTAATGGTGAGGGTTGTTGAAGTGGTGTTGGTAATGATGGTGAGGGTACTTGTAGTGGTGTTGGTAATGATGGTGAGGGTACTTGTAGTGGTGGTGGTGATGGTGGTGGTGGTGGAGTTGATATTGATGGTGAGGGTATTTGTAGTGGTGGTGGTGATGGTGGTGGTGGTGGAGTTGATAATGATGGTGAAGGTACTTGTAGTGGTTGTGGTGATGGTGGTGGAGTTGATAATGATGGTGAGGGTAATTGTAGTGTTGGTGGTAGTGGTGGAGTTGATAATGATGGTGAGGGTACTTGCAGTGGTGGTGGTGGTGGTGGAATTGATAATGATGGTGAGGGTACTTGTAGTGGTGGTGGTGGTGGAATTGATAATGATGGTGAGGGTACTTGTAGTGGTGGTGGTGGTGGAGTTGATAATGATGGTGAGGGTACTTGTAGTGGTGATGGTGATGGTGGAGTTGATAATGATGGTGAGGGTACTTGTAGTGGTGGTGGTGGTGGTGGAGTTGATAATGATGGTGAGGGTACTTGTAGTAGTGGTGGTGATGGTGATGTTGGTAATGATGGTGAGGGTACTTGTAGTGGTGGTGGTGATGGTGGTGATGGTGGTGATGGTGTTGGTAATGATGGTGAGGGTACTTGTAGTGGTGGTGGTGATGGTGGTGATGGTGTTGATAATGATGGTGAGGGTACTTGTAGTGGTGGTGGTGATGGTGGTGTGGAGTTGATAATGATGGTGAGGGTACTTGCAGTGGTGGTGGTGATGGTGTTGGTAATGATGGTGAGGGTATTTGTAGTGGTGGTGGTGATGGTGGTGGTGGAGTTGATAATGATGGTGAGGGTACTTGCAGTGGTGGTGGTGATGGTGGTGATGGTGTTGGTAATGATGGTGAGGGTACTTGTAGTGGTGGTAGTGGTGGTTATAATAGATGTGATTCTCGTGGTTTTGCTGGTATATGGTAGCTGAGATGGTAGTGGTAGTGGTGAATGTTGTGATGATGTTGGTGGTGGTTGTCGTGATGATGTTGGTTTTTGTGAGGGTGATTGTTGTGATGGTGGTTGTCTTGATAGTGATGTTGGTGGTGGTTGTCGTGGTAACAGAGATGGTAATGGTGGAAGTTGCGGTGATAGAGATAGTAATGATGAGAGTGGTGGTAATTATAGTGGTGGTGATAATGTTGGGATTGATAACTGGCGTACTGGTGAAGCAAGGTACTGTTAGTAGTAGTGGTGGTTGTGGTACTGATGCGGTAGTAGTTGTTATTGGTATTGGTAGTAGTAGTTGTGATTACGGTACTGGTGATAGTGGTAGTGGAGGTGAATGTGGTAATTCAGATGATTTGTCTTGTGGTAGTTATAGTGGGGGTGGTGGTAGAGATAGATAGATAGATAGATAAAGAGAGAAGAGAGAGAGAGAGAGAGAGAGAGAGAGAGAGAGAGAGAGAGAGAGAGAGAGAGAGAGCGACAAACAGACACAGACAGACAGACAGAGACAGAGAGAAAGGTAATCGGGAGACTAAAAACGCAGATCAGGCACGCAGGAATGAGCACACGGAGGACTCGGAGAGAGATCCATCAAAATCATTTCCAGCTTTAGCAAACTGTTGGTGCGTGTGTCTGGTGGTGGTGGTGGTGGTGCGTGTGCCTGGTGGTGGTGGTGCGTGAGTCTGGTGGTGTTGGTGCGTGAGTCTGGTGGTGGTGGTGGTGGTGGTGCGTGTGTCTGGTGGTGGTGGTGCGTGTGCCTGGTGGTGGTGGTGCGTGAGTCTGGTGGTGGTGGTGCGTGTGTCTGGTGGTGGGTGTAGAGTCAGGCTGGCTGGCCAGTCCATCAGCCACTGAAATCTCATAACTACGATACTATTAAACAAACAAAAATTACTGGAAAACGTTTCACTTGTATTGTTGGTATGTTATACATGGCTGAGCTAATTAAAATGTAAAACATGTCATCTGCAGGACCTAAAATGATTAGAAAGTAATATATATGGTAACAATTCGGTTTTAAATTGTCTTTAATAGTTAAATTTGTTTAGATGTCCTCTTAGACGTCCTCTTAGGCGTCCTGTTAGACGTCCTCTTAGACGTCCTCTTAGAAGTCCTAGTGTGACCAGGGCACTGCGATATCTTCTTGGATAAGTTCAACACTGCATTCTTCAATCAAATTCAAATCAGAGTGGGAGACCAGGGGTAAACTCCCTTTCATTGGAGTTTTGATAAACCTGATTAATGGAAGTATTAACAAAACGCGCTCGAGCGCGTGCACACACTAATTCTCATACCAAGACCAAAATGTGAAAAGCCTGAAATATCGTCTATAATTCTAATGGTTTAATAATGGCTGATAATAACATCGATATAATGTCAACTGTTTCTATTGGATGAAATTATTTTTTCTTTTTTTTTTTACGTTATAATGAAGGCATCAAAAGTAATCACCATTAAGAAAGAGAAACGTTATAATTTGCACCGCAAACTTGGCGTCTGTCATAGTTAATATTCTCATAAAAATCTTACTACACGCACATGATTTGGTTTATTATAGCTGCTGAGAAACAAGGTGATGTCTGGACTGTGGCTGAGAACCAAGGTGATGTCTGGACTGTGGCTGAGAACCAAGGTGATGTCTGGACTGTGGCTGAGAAACAAGGTGATGTCTGGACTGTGGCTGAGAAACAAGGTGATGTCTGGACTGTGGCTGAGAAACAAGGTGATGTCTGGACTGTGGCTGAGAAACAAGGTGATGTCTGGACTGTGGCTGAGAAACAAGGTGATGTCTGGACTGTGGCTGAGAAACAAGGTGATGTCTGGACTGTGGCTGAGAAACAAGGTGATGTCTGGACTGTGGCTGAGAACCAAGGTGATGTCTGGACTGTGGCTGAGAACCAAGGTGATGTCTGGGCTGTGGCTGAGAACCACGGTGATGTCTGGGCTGTGGCTGAGAAACAAGGTGATGTCTGGGCTGTGGCTGAGAACCAAGGTGATGTCTGGGCTGTGGCTGAGAAACAAGGTGATGTCTGGGCTGTGGCTGAGAACCAAGGTGATGTCTGGGCTGTGGCTGAGAACCAAGGTGATGTCTGGGCTGTAGCTGAGAACCACGGTGATGTCTGGGCTGTGGCTGAGAACCAAGGTGATGTCTGGGCTGTGGCTGAGAACCAAAGTGATGTCTGGGCTGTGGCTGAGAACCAAGGTGATGTCTGGGCTGTGGCTGAGAACCAAAGTGATGTCTGGGCTGTGGCTGAGAACCAAGGTGATGTCTGGGCTGTGGCTGAGAACCAAGGTGTTTTCTGGGCTGTGGCTGAGAACCAAGGTGATGTCTGGGCTGTGGCTGAGAACCACGGTGATGTCTGGGCTGTGGCTGAGAAACAAGGTGATGTCTGGGCTGTGGCTGAGAAACAAGGTGATGTCTGGGCTGTGGCTGAGAACCAAGGTGATGTCTGGGCTGTGGCTGAGAACCAAGGTGATGTCTGGGCTGTGGCTGAGAACCACATGCTGCGACATTTGGAAGCAAAGTTGCGGGAAATTAGTTGGAGAACTTGTATTGTTCCTCAAAGGAATTAATGGCTCCAACTTGAGCTTCCACGTTTATGTGATACTGAAACTAAGGCGCCGCGTGTTACACGCTTAATACACACCTAGACTACAACACTGCATCACATTCGTTAGACAAATTGAGTGCATAAGTAATATGCTGATAGCCTATTCACTAAGATATTTATATAGTGGTAATGAAAGCTAGCTATGCTTTAACAGTCATATTCCGTCACACGGGATGGGAGACATCTGTGTGACGATGAGGATATCATCAAGTTTTCCACTAATGTCATGTCAGAGATCACAGTCATCCTATTCATTGGTCTTCTGCTAAAACTGTCTACCCTACGTCCAACTTTCACAGTCGCCGTCTGGTTGAATCCTCCCTTATACACAACTTTCCTTGTATAAATCTGAGTCGTGGCTTTGCCTCTGTTGATGCTTTCCTTTCCCATTACATTGTTAAATGCTCCAAACTTCAGAACACCCGTGACTTAACCTGATTCCTTTTTTTCCCCTTCTCCCTCTTCCCCTTTCCTCTTTCTTCTTTCTCCTCTGTGTTTTCTTTCTTTTGCCTTGTTTATGTGGTTCACTATTATCTTTTTTACCACCTCTGTGTTCTTGCCCCTACCCTCTGTGGGCCACTAGCCCCCTTACAGTGCTCCTCTTTCTTAGTATTTGACTGACTCCACTACTACTACCACTACCACCACTACTACTCCCACTACCACCACCACTACTACTACTACTATTATTCCTCCACCACTTTCTCTTGTTCCCGCCCCTGTCGGCTGCCTATATAAACTCCCTCCCTTCTTTTTGTTAGTGTGACTTTGTAAATGGTCCAAGTCGGACCGAAACGTCGTCGTAAGCTCCTCTCTTCTATATGCGGGTTATTTGTGTATTGTTCCAGTCACGGTATTGTGCCTTTTTTTGTTATTTCAACTAATGATTCAGTAATTGGAGTTACCATTAAATAGGAATTACAGACCGATATTTTTTCATAGATATACACATACAAGATTATATATATATATATATATATATATATATATATATATATATATATATATATATATATATATATATATATATATCGTGCCGATTAGGTAAAACTGG